>JACYXH010000216.1:2777500-2802500 GCA_026745465.1 Lota lota | reverse complement strand
GCCATCACATGTCCAATATATATATATATTCTCTTCTGAACAATGCACATCCTTCACTTGTTATGTGTGTCCTCTTTCAATCACCCAGCATGCACTTTCAAAACATTTCCCAGATCAGTGACTGTGTGAGTGTGTGTGTGTGTGTTTGTGTGTGTGTGTGTGAATCACAATTTCCTAGTATTGTTCAGCGAAACACTACACATGCCCCCCTCCACTGACACACACAAACACACTCACACTCACACACACACACACACACACACACACACACAGACAGCTAAAGTACATTTTCCGCCAGTGATTACATTATGCTTGTATCAGCTTTTCAATTCTGACCTTGACAAATCCATCCTCCATGTTTTTAATAATGATTTTGATGAAAATGACCTAAAATGTGTGTTCTCTCTGTACCAGGACAGAAGAGCCCACACCAGACGATGAAAAAAGAAGGTGACATATACAATGTGTGTGTGTGTGATGTTTTTTTTATTCAAATCGTACAGGTTATTTTAACCAGAAAATATATATTTTTCCCCCAAGACATCACTGTATCTGTAATCATATATGTACTTCTGTCTGGCTTAGCTATGCTTCTGCTGTGAGTGAAACATGGTTATCTTAACATCTTAATTACAATCTCATCGATTCCTACTTTTCCTATTTTTAGTTTGAAAGGTTCCCTGAGATTCATTGTACCGTTGTACAACAGTGTATTCTGTTAGTTTTTCGAGATTTATGTTTGTGTATGGGACGATACCCTACTGTTTCTATCGAGCTGCAACAAATCTATTTGTTTTCTCTCATTCTGTGAATTTGTTCTTGGCAGTTCCAAAGTAATTAAAAGACAATACTTTTGTGGTATCGCTCAAAAGAAAAATGTGTACATTGTTGGCAACATTTTCAATTGTTGCTAATTAAAGTCGCAATGTGTAAGATTGATCCCCCTCCCAGCTAATAGGCGGGAGACTTTCAGAATTCAAAAACCCAATATCAGTGTTCTGTCCACTCTGAATGGCTGTGCCACTGAGTGACACGAACTAGCGTAGCTTGGCTGGCTGGGTAGCGTGAGTGGGAGTGCTCGCTTTTCTTTTAAGCTAGGAGATATGAAATGTTACACATCGCAACTTTAATATGTCTATGACCAGTTTTTATTTACTCTTTGAAAGACTTCTACGGCCACTATTTTGCATTGTGTTGTGTTTTTATGTATTCTCTTTTTTTTAATGAATGGATTATTTTATGCTGTTCCCAGGAACTATGGTGGGGTGTACGTAGGCCTACCAGCAGATCTGACCACAGTGGCTTCCAGCCAGTCTAAGTCAACGCGTAAAGGTAGACCTGACCTAACACAGTTCTGCTGAACAACAATCAAACCAATGGGGCTGGGGGCAGTGTGATGTGTGATGTGTTTTAAAAGGAAAGGGACTTTAGGTTTGTATTTGTGTCCAGGCTAACCAATATCCTTAATGAATGCATTCTTGTATACCACTGGCACCACTCACTTGAGCATGTAGTCATTGGCTATTAGAGCAACAAAGACAGCCAATCACAGCCAGGCAGTAATTGTAGTTCATTAGTGTTCTTCCTCTTCTCTCTCTTTCAGAGTAGCTTCAAGTCGCAACACACAGGTACTGGAAAAATACCTTTGTTTTTGTCTTCCTGTTCTCAGAAGATAATACTGCTCAAAGAGGGCACATAATTACTTCCTGTTTCATGCATCGTGCCAAGCAGATCCTACAGGATCCCCCCCCCCCCCCCCCCCCTCCTTCACACACACACACACCTGAGACTCTTGTATCCAGAACAGAGAGGAAGTGAAGGAGGAAGTGCTTGGGCCCACCACCACCCCCACCACTCCCACCACCACTCCCACCACCACCAGTAGATATCCAGCAGTACAAGTCTCATGCTTTCAAACTGTACAGCAGAGATGGGAACTGCTGCCGTGACTCTGAGAACACTGTCTCAGGGTGGTAGCATGGGTGGTGCTTCAACGCATGGGTGCCCTTGTACATGACACCCACTACAACCCTCACCCTTCTCGACTGCCCAAGGAGACGGGGCATTAAGGCAGACGGACGTGCACAGCCCACCGCGACGGCCATCTTGGCGTTTCTAGGGCGAGAGCTCCCACGTGTTCGGTTCTATTTTCTCTCTGGAGGACGCGAGAGGTCGCAGGCACTGTAACAACTACCGGGACGCTGTACCTCCTCTGCAGTCGCAGACCGTCCCCCGCAATAAGAATCTATCGTGGAGGGACTGTCCTTGAAGACGGGGTAGAGACATTAAGGATTCGGAGAGGACGTTGTTAGGGGCGACGGTAGAGAAGGGGGATGGGGCGTAAGAGATGGATGGAAAGAAAGACAGAGAGAGAAAGAGAGAGAGACCTCAGTCCCTCACACAGAAGGTGGTCGGTTTGGTAAAGGAAACATATAGCCAATCTTTTTAAGGGTTATTCAGTATTGAGGTCATTGTGTTGAACTGATTTTTTATATATACTGTATATATATATCTGGTGCTATAGATTGGGCTTAGTAATTTGAATGTGTGAAAGGAACGTGATCGCCATCGTCACCTACGAGTGCCCCTGCCATCAGCCGCCTCTGAGTCTGATGGATAGAGACGACACCTAACTGTCCCAGACTGATTATATAACTATGGCATATGACTCATGATGCTTTGCAGATCTCTCCATCTCTCTCTCTCTCTCTCTCTCTCTCTCTCTCTGTTCCTCGTCCCCCCCTTCCCTTCAATAACAATGCTATTTTTCCTGTGGAGCTCAAATTCTAGGTCTAAGTCTTTTCTTAAGAAGCTCCCAGAAACTCTAGATAGGTAGAAATGGTTCTGGAAAACACACACTGCAATGAGAGACAATATTCACCTTAAACCATCTTCAACCAATTCTGAATATAATATTAACAATAATATTAATAATATTAATATTCATGTTTTTACACCGATTTATTTTGGTTGTTAATGTTAAATGTTAGTGTTATTTTAATATTATTAATATATCTCACAATATACGTTATTTGTATGTGAATAATGAAAGGTAAAGAAAATACAACTGATGGTATTATATGCAGTGGCAAAGGCAAGCCGAATAAATAGTACGTACCTTGATCCCCTCTTACTTCATTGAAAATTCTGTGTAAAAACTGTCTTTTACATGTATTTTATACACAATCTTACATAAAGTGTTGCTATATGTGTGGATTTTTTCCCATTACTACACGTTACACAAAATGCTTACCATGCAGTCAATACTATACAACAATACCTATACACCACAAGCCATGGGAAAGCCTGCTGGACAATCTGGGTCTGAGGGGATTCTTTCCATGGTTCTCTTCTGAAATGAATTTACAGCCCCCTCGGCTATCACAAGCCTTAGAGGAAGTGGATGTAGGCCAAGCTGATGCAAGCTTGAGATTCAGAATCAGTTCTGCTACAGACAACACTTTCTGATTGAAGGCAGCAACGCTTACTGCCTGGAAATCGTGTTGTGTAAAATAGCAATTTCACAAATGCTAGCAGTTAGGAGACAGGGCTGGGAATCAGTCACAATGGCAGTTGAGAGTTTTCTGACTTTTTCAGTGGTCGCTGATGGTCATGTAATGTAACACACACACAGTCGCTGTGTGTCGCTGAGAACCGTGCATCTCCAAAAACAGGAGATGCTGTAAAGAGGCAGATGAACATCATGATTTCTTAAGAGATTCCAGAACATGACTTCGATGGAAGTATATTTTCAACAATTAATCGTTGAGCATAGACAGCTTTTGTTTTGATTTGTCTCGATGTATATCGTGAGAATCATGACGGAGTTTGTCTTTGCAGTAGCAATACGATATTTTACCTGTGGAAAAAGACAGACATAAATATGATAATAAGATAAACATGATATGAGAGGCATATTTGAGTATATTGTTCAGAAACTAAAGATGAATCGTACTAAAAGGTGCTGCAGGCTGATGCAATACAGCACCATGTCTCTCCTGCTGTCAGTCAGTCCAGCCCTGGCCTTTATGAAGGGCTCCTCCTGAGGTAAACACAGAGACGCCACCGGCCGTCCACTTTAATTAGAATAGTGATGGGGGGTGGGTGTAGGATGGAGATTACTAATAACAGCCTGGGGTGATGTCTTATGAAAGGATGGTGATGTTCCAATAAAGTCTGAGGATGTTGGTTCAGACAGCGCTATAGGAAGCCTCTATTAGTATTTTACTATTAACATTTAGCAGACGCTTTCATCCGAAGCGACAATTTTATTAATGAGCAGGTAGGGGTTACGCATCTCGTTCACGGATGGCCTACAGGTAGATGCAGGCTTGGCAGGAAACCAGAACCTTTCAGCCGGAACACCCTATCCTGCTCCCTACATGTCGTCAGTAATGTGTTTCAGGATAAGGACACACTTACAAGCATGAGCAAGTTGGTTTTATCATTACGGAATAATATAATGCTAATCTTGGCTAGCACGTCACCATTCACCTTAACCCAAATTCCCACTGAAAACAAAACACCACCCAGTTTATATTCTCAATTCATCAAAGACGATTATATTGTCTACAGCTGTGGCTATTGATTGGTGTGTTTCGTGAAACAAATGGCTCGCACAATGAATAAATTGCATGCATTCTAAATGGTGCTAGAGAACAACAATGGGAAAATCAAAAATCAACCAAAAGGAATCACACTGGCAGGGAACATTTGTCAGTATTGAACTTGTGCCATTTTTCTGCAATCTAGTAATCAATCACTAGCTTATTGGCTGTGTTGGGAGAAGGCAAGGCTGGGGGGGAATTAGCAGGGCTGGTCCCCAGAGCGCCCCCCCCCCAACCCTTCATTATCAAAAGAGCCATTTTTGGTCCCTCTCCCACCAAATAAGATTAATCTGGAGCCACAAAATTTGACCCCTATTTTAGTGTCCCAGTATCACCCTGATCTCCAAAATAAGAGGTGGTCCCTTTGAAAGAAAAAACAAAAATAGCCATTATTTATTTCCATTTTTTTCAAAGCTACAGGGAGCCACTGCGGGGGGGGGGGGGGGGGGGGGGGGGAAGCCGCATGCAGCTCCAGAGCCACGGGTTGCTGACCCCTGTACTACACTATAACACTCATTACCGCCACCATGGCTAGACCTGTTATACAGGCTATAACGCAACTGCTCCATCATGCATCTTAATTCACTTTGAGTCGCTTTGGATAAAAGTGCCTGCTGAATACTAAATGTAAAACAAACCAGAGTGGGTTGTCTATCTGTCAATATAAACGTCAACGACAAAACACAATATGTTTCCATGGGATAGACGACTCAGGGAGTGAACACAAAGAAGTTTTTGCTCTCTGCTTTTTTGTGGTGTTGATGTGGATCTCTGTTCCTGTGTGTGTGTGTGTGTGTGTGTGTGTCGTGTGTGTGTGTCGTGTGTGTGTGTGTGTGTGTGTGTGTGTGTGTGTGTGTGTGTGTCTGTGTGTGTCTGTGTGCGTGTGTGTGCTGTGAAAGGCGATGTGATGGAGCACACGTAGTGCCGTCATGCTAATCACATCATCTGTGCATCTGGCCACATCCACCAGCCGCCTCCCAGCTGCTCTGTCTCCAATCACCCCCCCCCCCCCCCCACCCCATCCCCCCATCCTGCACCTCCACCTCCACCCATATGCTCCACCTGCCCTGCTCAGTGCCGCTCCGCTTTCTTATTTTCACCATTTGTGGGGGTTCTGTATCCAGTGGTATCATGATGGATATATGTTATTGATCAAAGCCATAAGGCTTTGCTTTTTTCGTGTTCCGCCTACCTTTTCAGCAGTGGCGCACCTCCGCCGCTAGGGAATTTAGCGTCCTGTGTGGATTGATAGGTTTGTGAAATATGACAATGGGTATGATTCGAGCCCGACACTAAACCGCCATCCGACAAATAATTAACAAATTAAAAAATCGGTAGACTATAAAGCCAATTGAAAAAAAGTATCCTTTATTTCCTAGGCCTTTGTATTTTCTAATGATTTCGATTACAGTGGCATTGGACTATTGGACTATACATGTAGGCCTAAATGGAGGTTCAATCCGTAGTCCTAGCCAGGGAGAGCCTACATATTGTTAATAAATAATACATGTGTAGGCCTAACCAATAAGTCAATGTGTTTTGGTAGGTCAGTATTTTTAAGCGTTCACCGCGATGCCACCACCACGCAGTCTGGACACACAAGTGAAGTCTTCATTGATAATAGGCCTAAACACCTTTTTTTACAAGCAGTCCAATCGCTGTGGAATGTTTTGTATGGCTTGATTTACTACAACTCACAGTTCAGACATTAAATAGCCTACATGTCCGTATTAATGGTCCACTGACTACAGGTTTCGAATAAAGGTGACCTCCTAATAAATTCTCATGCTCGTCTCGACCTTCTCGCTCACAACTAATCGCAGTGCGATCATTCTCATGCGCCCATCTCATTAACTCACCCATTAAGTTCACCTGTGTCTCACACGCACACGCACACCACACATACACACACACACACACACACACACACACACACACACACACACACACACACACACACACACACACTATATTAAGGCGCTCACATGGGGATAGCTTAATTTTGGGGGGGGTGTTTGAAGCCACTGAGGTTGGCTTTAGCGGTGCGTCGCAGTTTTGCGCTCTAGCTGGCACGCGTAGGTTTTCGGTAAATTTCAAGCTCTACTCAAAAGGGACCTACCGCTGCTTATAAATGTGTTTTTGTGTGTTGCTTCTGACTGAACAATCCTGACCAACGTGGCCACCAGCGGGGGGGTCTTCAATGAGGAACACCGCAGTGAGTAACCACGTGTTTATTATGAGTTAAGCTGGTTGAAATCTATAATGGGCTGTTGGCTTCTGGTGAGCAGTTGTTGGGATTTGTGCGCCGCACTTTTCCCTGCTCTCCCTCTTCTTTCCCCTCAAACGTTGAATGTATTTTGTTACAGGACATGGCCTTGCTGATGACTGACTTGACTGACTTATATGGGGGGGCCCGCTGCCCCCCCATATATCACCGACGACATCCTCATTGTGAATTGGGGGGGGGGGGGGGGGGGGGGGGTCGACGAGACTAGGAACCGTGGGTAAACTATCGAGAAAAGTAAACTAGGGAACAATTTCAGCTTTAGCTGACACTGAACTTTGTCGGCATCCCACAGGGCCGTTATTTCAGAAGGGGGCAAGTACACAAGGCCTATTGGGAGTACAGCCTCAACCACGAGGAGCCGACGGCTCAACACCTTCTGCAGATGCTGGTGTTGCTGCCCTTTGATACCACAAAGGACAAGGTCCAGGCGTCTTCAGGACTAATGTTGCTGAAATTGCCCTTAACAGAAATTAAGTGCCAAAATCATAGGGTTAAAGCCTGGCAGTTAAGTTAAAAAGGACATGTGTGATGTGTTTTAACCATCCACTGTTTACCTGGACTTTATTATATATTTTTTAGTCTGTCAGTGACTGAAGACTTGATGGGTTGACTGGTTTCGTTAAGGTTTGGTTGTGTTAGGCTTGGTAAAAGGTTGGCATGCTAGAACTGGAAGATTTTAGCTGTGGATGAGATGCTGTATGCATGCACACATGCTACTTTCTATACATTTGAAGCTGCTTTAACTGTTGCTTCCAGTTTGACTGCTGCCTGATGTTCGACTTGGAGACTTTATACAGGCCACTGTCAACTAGTGTTTTCGATCTCATTCAGCTTGGTCGCTAGTTTATTCCATCGGAACAGTGTTGGACATTTTGACTTTGTAGTTTAATATAAAACCTACACCATGCTTGCAATTGCAGCTGTTTTTAGTAAGACTAATTTTACGTTTTTGACGAATTTCTTTAATTTGCCAGTCCATTGGAAGATTTGTACAAACATCTGCAACAAAGGCAAGTGGAACTACTTTCTAAGGATATTAACTGGAGCACTTGATGGGTGTAAAATGCATTCACCTTCATTGCTTTATATTGTCAGGTTGCCCTGATTGTACAGTGTACCAGAATGATCTTACCAGACGTGGCTCATCCAAGCTTTCTTAATGGTGAGTTGACGTTATATTACATATTCATTTTTTCTTTAACTACTTGAGGAAATGTTAAATGCTTCATTATGAACAATTGGGCTTGTAGCCTACTATAAATGTTTTTTGTTTTTATTCAGTGTCAGTTTAAATCACTGGTGAGATGGCATTGAGCATGTTACTGGAGTTTCGGTGAGGATTTAATAAAAAATTTGGTCTGTGATTTTACGGTTTGATGTAAGTGTATATGGCCCGTGTGTGTGCAAGACTTCTAACATCCCCTCAAACGGTGAATCAATTCTTTTTTTTCATGACTCGTTGCCCTCGTTTGTTTGTAACTGGGTCTTTGATCATGGACAGAGTAAGAGTCCTCTGCCTGACGACGCCATTGAACGCCCGCTGCTGGTAGGTAAAGGCTACTTCCAAGCAGAGCTGTTTGAACTCTTCGACCTTTATACACTGTTGTACGGAGTTTGTTCATCAAAATGTATCTGTGAAATCCTGGACTGGAGCTCTACTTCAGTAGAGGAGGAAGAGCAAGGAGCGTGAAGTCTTCACGGATACGAATGTTGCATTAACTGCGTTTGATGTTGCAGAGTGCATATTTTACACAACACACTGAAACCTCATTCTTGTAGTTGATAATAGTCAAGCGTGTTCATTGCTATTTGAAAGGCAGACAAAATGCCCCAGTGAACTTGACTTACATTTTTGCATTGTTTCACTACAGATATGGACTAAATGATGAGCTGTGTCCGCTGTCTGTCCTGCTGCTTTGTTTTCCTGAACAGCATAATGGTGCGTCACTACAAATGTTGCAGCCGCAAGGAATTGTGTCGCGGCATTATCTCCAGCCGTTTGCAAATGTTGGTCCAGTGTGCCTTATGCTACAGGAGCTTGGGAAAGGAAGCGTTGAAGCACCTTTCCTCAGCAGTTAGGGAATTGGACCAGCACTTAACATGGCTGCCACTTGTGGGTCATTTCACCCAGTAATGCCTTCCTGAGCTCTAGTCTCTCCTCAAAGATTCTCAAAATGGTTGCCATTTATATCAACACGTGTGTCGCTTCATAAATAAAACAACTTTTTACGAGTGTTTGACTTGTTTGTGCTAACTCCAGGGGTATGTGTTCACGTTGAAAACTGAAATGTTGAGGAAAGTTGGCTGCAATCTATGGGTTAAAGATCTCTGGGTTGTGACCATTTGACACCTCTCGCCTTTCAGACACTGTAGCAAATAGTGTTTAGACATGTATATATTTTTAATCCGTTCGAAGTGCTTTCCCAAGCAACTACTCAAATATAATGGAAAAACATTTAACGCTTAGTTCAGTTAACATGCGTCTTGGTAGGCCTTTTTATAGGATGTTAATACAATTTGTGTATTAACGGTTAGTGACTAGGCTGCACACGTTTCCAGGAATCGGACGATGCATATTTCACAGCGCCATGACTTAAGTCCTCAACTCGGAGTCGAGTACAATAAAGTCCTATGTCTTTAAGCGATGGTCTGGGCATTTACTTGTAATGCCTGGTGCGTCCGTTAGATGGCAGTACAGCCCAAGCTACGGAGTATTTACCATTGGCGATGCTAGGAACACGCAGGCTTTTTGGTAGCGCGCTACATTCCGTCCCTGATATGTGGGAAAGGTGAGGCGGCATAGACCTTTAATACCCTCAAGGGCCCGTTTTCAAGGTCTACCCATACAGTTACTAAGAGGTTAAACGTTGCCCGTCACTTTGGAGACAGGCGTATCGTATAGTTCATTGGCGCCAGAGTTTCTAATGGAGCTCGTTAGATTTCAGAGGGTGCTAATCGCAGGTTTGGTGGAACAACGTTGCCATATTTTTCCATGACAATCAGGCCGCCGTGGCCCCGGAGTTTATCCAGAGGAGTTTATAGCTGGTGTCGAATTCAATCAAGTAGCCGATTTTCATAGTAATGAAACCAAATCCTAAAAGTTGATTCTTGCTTCAATTTCCCAGTTGGCTAATGGCTCACCAGTTCCGATTTTATAAGCCAGGCCAGGGAAGTAAATGTTTTTTTTTTTAAGCAACCAAGACTTAGTAGCCTATTGCAAACCATTACTGAATGCAATTTCAAAGGTTGATGTGGCTTTAGCAATCTATTGGAATCGCTGACCGCAGAGTTTCTCAAAGAATGAAAGGCAAATATCTGTACCTACACATTTACTCAATTACATTTGTACTATAGCGGGACGTCACACAATTCAACTTCCATCCCACTCTGATGGGTCATCTAATGACTACTGGGGTATTACATTAATACATTTCTGTTATGCAAGCCTTCCCTGTCAAATCCCCCCCCCCCCCCCCCCCCCCCCCTGCATGTCCTTACTTCACAGTAACAAACAGTATGGCAAAGCACTAATTGTGTTCTTGTGCAAAATGTCAATGTCATGGCCGGCAGTAGGCTCCCTAGGCTACATCATTTCTAGCCCTTTTCCACCATATTAGCTCTGGTTCTTGAACCGGTTTTGTTCAGGATTCTTGGAACTGTGGTGCTATCTGTCGAACGAGCTCGCTTCTCTGCCAGTTTTGAGCGGAACCATCGTAGTCAGGGATTCATCATCAACAAAGGGCGTTGCACAAGGCACTCTGGAAGCAAACAGTAGTACACTCTTTAAAAAAGAAAATCCATCCCATACAATATGACACAGCCATTGATGTGTTCATGGTTTGCACTTCAGGTCAAGGAAAACCGGCTATTTTTGGTCTAAATGTTCCAAACAGTTCCAAATTAAGTGCGAGCCACGGAACAGAACCTGGTGCATGTTGGTCGAAAAGGGGTATCAGTAACTAAAGTGCAATAGTCTTCAGATCACACCAGTGTTTAACTCAATCAGCTCAGTCTCCTCGCCAAATACACCTCCGGTTCTGAGGGAGGAGGGGCGCCTTCCACATTGTACCCAGGCCCTGAAGAACAGCACCACCGGCGTCCCAAAAGTAGAGGTGGAAGTGGTTGTGTTGTGTGTGTGTGTGTGTGTGTGTATGGGGTTGGGGGGGGGGATAGCGGCGTATGTGTGCTTTGCTCTTCGCAGTGGCCACGGTGCATGTGCTTCCAATTACAGACAAAGTAAGAAGGCGGTTCCGCGGGCCGCATGTGGTTCCGTTTAGGGCAGGTGAAACAATGTAGGAAAATAGATCCGTCATCCGTCGCATTCCACAGGCCGGTGAGAAACAGACGCTAAATCATAGCAAAAGCTTATCCTCCTCGCCAAGGAATATATGTGCTGGGGTTTGGGGGGGGGGGGGGGGGGGGCTGAAATGGTTGTCGGTGCTTCAAAGCTCCACGGGGATTGCCCCACCCCTCTTTTCTCTCCTTCTGTGTCATTTTAGATTGTTATTGTTTTCTGTGATCCACACCCCCACCCCACCTCACACACCTCCAGACCCCCAGCTCTCCCCAAATCTTTTCCCTCTGAAGTCGGGGTGTTTTGGTTCATACCCAGGATTCCAATCGCTCTTCTCTCCGACCCCTCCCCCCACCCCCTTGCCTGTCTGAGAGGTCCCCAGGTGTTTCTGGCTATAAACATCTGAGGAAATATTTAATTTGATTTCGAGCCAGGAGAGGTTATGCTAGGCTGTGGGCTATTGGATGAAGTGAACATTGTTTTGGGGTTCACTTTGTGTCTGCAACACGGCAGCAGACTTCGCATCACGAAGATCCACCCTCCCCTCACCTCCGCTCCCTGACCTCTCTGACTCCCAACCGACCTTTTCATGTGAGCTCCTGGTTTCCCGCCAGGAAGAAGCTTTGCGTTTTCTCTCTGCAGCATGTGGTTGTAGTCACTTCATGTGGCCACTCTCCACCTTGCTGGAAAGAATGTAGGTTAATATAGCACACGGGATATGGACATCTCTCTCTCTCTCACTCACTCACTCACTCACTCATATATTTATATATTGGCCTTTTATAGCCCGGGCAGAGTGTATCCGCATGGCGCAGGTTCCAAACTGTAAATCACTCCATGTTTCGGGCCGTCCTGCTACTTTACAAGACGAGCCCGCTAGGCCTCTGTCGGGCCGCACTTGGACCGGAGAGGCCCCCTGTAAAGCCCCGCTCACCTCTCACGTGCATTCAGCGCACACAAAAAAAAAGAGGAAAAAACCTGTTATAGTTGAAAGGAAAGGAGACGTATATACTTTGAGGCAATGGGCAGACGCCCTGGGAGCGTTGATTTGTATCCCTTGCCAATGAGGCTTGAGCCAAATGATCGCTCCGCCCCTAGCCCGGCTAACTAGCGCTGTTTGTAGCGGCGGAGGGCTAACTTTTTCCGTATGCTTCTACTCTCCGCGCCGCCCCGCGTCCTGGGAAATGATACAAAGGTATAGAATGCAGCAGTCGGTCTTGTGGAGAGAGGGTGCCCTGCCAAAACCAACCTCATTCCCAGTCCCAGGAATGTTGTGGCCAAGTTTCCATCCGCCTCGCATGGCACACACACAACCATCACCTCTGTCTTCACCTCCCGCTCTTCCCATCCATAGTCTAGACCATGTTTTTGAAGTTGATGGACCAGAAAACAAATTTAACTGTATTTCTCTCAAGGGTGGGGTTCTAAATGGTTCTCTATATACTTTCCCCTCATTTCTAAAAGCTAGAAAATGAGCAATGCCATTAGTTGTAAATGTGTATTTTAAGGCTTGTGGATTGCAGCGCACTATGATTGCTGATTGGAGTTAATATCAGGAAGCACGTTGGGTTCCTGTCCCAAGACTGATTATATTGTCCCTCTCTCTCTCTGTACCTCTCTCGTTCCAGCCCTCCACATCTCTCACTATTTTCATTGGCCGCCTTTTCGGGCACCCCCCCCCCCCACCCCCCTCCCCCCCCCCCCCCCCACCCCCCTCCCCCCCCCACTGCCCCTCGCTCCCCACTAGGATCACACTCTGTTCTAGTTTCATGTCAATCCAATTTAGAGACATGGACCTCTGCCAGTGGAAAGCAGTGGCAATGGCAAGAATCCCTTTGCCTGCCTGAGGACGGGAGAAAATATCTTTAGGACAGTGGACGGAAACTGAATTTCCATAGTAGTCTGTGTAGAGACTGGGGCCTGTAGTCGCCATGCAACTGGTCCTGTTAATTGTTCAGCAGGGGCCCCATTAAGGGGCAAAATACTGTTGTTACTGCCTATTGCCTACTTCTGTGTCGAATAACAGACAAGGATTCACAGTGGTTGTCTATCCACATGATTGCATTTATGGTTCTGCGTCGGTGACTGCAGGTAAAGAATTTCTCGCCAAGAATTCAATGACATTTTTGATGTCATAAATAGAGGCTATCTTTGATCTGCTCCACTTGGTTTTCACTGTTTGCAGAAATGAACTGGAAATGTAGCACGAAAAGGAAAATCGTACAGCCTTCCATGGCCCTGACATTATATTTTTGGAGAGGATCATGTACAGCTACAGTGGCAGCCTCTGTGGGCTACGCAGCTAGAGACCAACAACCTACGACAGCTAGCCTGTGGAGAACCACAAACTAGCCTCAATGATCTATAGGCCAGACTCTTGATCAGGCCACTGGGTTTCTCTCTCTCTCTCTCTCTCTCTCTCTCTCTCTCTCTCTCTCTCTCTCTCTCTCTCTCTCTCTCTCTCTCTCTCTCTCTCTCTCTCTCTCTCTCTCTCTCTCTCTCTCTCTCTCTCTCTCTCTCTCTCTCTCTCTCTCTCTCATATGCACTGAGCAATTAAACCCCATGACACATCACCCACACAGCTGCAGCATCACATGGGGTCCAGCCGACCCCCCTCCAGAGGCTGGGGTTACCTCAGAGTGTGTTTGAAGTCAGGGGAGATGTTGTGGTCGGTGTATGCGGGGCATGATGGGGAGGGCGCCCAGCCTGGTAGATGGGTTGACGAGAGACCAGTGCAGTCTTTTAGATTAGGTTTATAATCCCTCTAATGAAGGTCAACTCTTGTGCACGCTGGTGTTGTGTAAACTGTCGCTGGTGATTGGCCAAGCGGCAGTGACAGATCCAGCTCCTTGTCTTTCATCACGTTAAGGGGCTCCTCACACTTAGCAACCAATCAAGCGTGAGAGCAAAGTGTGTGTGTGTACACATTATGCTTGCAATTAGTAGTTAAGGTTTTAGTTAAGTGTGTATGTTTGAGTATGTCTTTGTGTGAGTTTGTGTATATGCACATTAAATGCTCGAAATAAATTGTCAAGGTTTTGTGTTTGAGTGTGTGTATGTGTATGTGTGTGTGTGGGTGTTTGATGGTGTGTGTGTGTTTTGTGTGTGTGCTTGCAGGCATGTTCCACCATGTGTGTGTTGGCCTCTGTTTTCTGTCTCCACCAAAGCACCGCGGCAGGATATTTTGAGAAGCCTTGATTGGCCTATTGTTGTTCCAAAAGAGAAAATCAATTTGACCCCTTTAAACATTCAAGATGGTGTTCACTTCCTATTTCCTAAAAACAACCTTGATGCATGTTTAACAGCGGTTCCACACACATTAGCTTGTTGAGATTAGGGTGATTAGGCCTTTCCATCAACTTGATGTTTGTCATAAAGTTCTCATTTCAATCTGCGCCCACCGGATTTCACTTGGAATGGTTCCTACACTCGACCAGGCAGAAACATCAGAAGCATTACCGTTAGACACAGTTCAGCATCCTTGGATTGTTGATCTTTCTCAAATAGCCATGCCTTCAAATGATACTTCACCTGAATTCAACTCCCCTGGCGTTCTGTTAAATAAATGTAGGGGCAGTCAGTCGTTGTGTGTGCTTGATTAGGTCCCCATAATTAGTATATCCGAATCCAAAAACGATTTTACCTTCTTAATATTGACATTGATTAGGAAAAAATGAAACTATCTGTGAGCAAGCATAGATAGAACAGCTCTGAAACTGTTGTGAATGTACCACTACCTGTCTCTCTATACTGGAACACAGACACACACACACAGACAGACAGACACACACACACACACACACACACACACACACAGACACACACACGCTTTGCTGAGTCCTCTCTCTCTCTAATTATGCTATTCAAAGAGCCATAATGATCACTTTCACTCGTTCACTCTTTCTGGCAGAAAAAACATCAACTGCTACTATATACTATATAACCTCCGCCAGCCAGCCAGCCGGCCAGTCAGCCAACCACAGATGCCACATCCCCAAATCGTCTGGATCTCAGCCACTACTGTCCTCCCCACATCCGCTCAGCTCCACCTCCCACCCCCCCCCCCCCCCAGCCCCCCACCGCCCCCGTCCATACACCATCAACAGCTTCTGCTTTCCATAAACAAGCCTACCTAGCAACCAGGTATGCATGATATTGAGATAACAAAACAAAAACAAGAATCCAAAACAAATGTAAGAAGAAAAAAAACACTACAGGAACACTCGCTGTTGACATCGCTGATGGGCGATAGGCTGTGTTGAATTTTCCTTGTTTTTGTTGTGTTAAGTTATGCGAGATCAAAGATGGCAATCTGACAGTTGTGCTTACAGCAGCACTGAAAAGGTTCTTAATCTGCCAAGAGCCTTTCAGCAAGGTTTGAGTAAAGAGGGTACAGCAACGCCTGTTCTTGTCCTGCATATCATCGTACACTACGATCCGTACAGTCCTAGGCTCAAAACTCTCAATAGCTTTGCTATATGTTACATAACTTGGGGTCAAATGTCGTTTTGGCACAACGCACAGAATAAGAGAAGGTGACTGAAAGGTTCTGTCGCTCCTCCTCCCCCACAAGGTGGATCCAGCCAGACCCATGTCTGAAACCCGGACACGCCCGCACGCACGCACGCACGCACGCACGCACGCACGCACGCACGCACGCACACACTCTCTAGCATGTTGACTGTGTTTTGACCCTGGTCATTTGAGAAAAGGAACAAACCCTCGTTGCGGCGGTGCTGGTGTCTCTTAATGACATCCTGCGCATCCAGAACCGCCGGCCTCCCCGCTCCGCTAACATCAGACGCGGCCGCCGTGAGGGGAACTTTTCTCAAGGCTATTCTTCGCCGCTGGCTGTACAGTGCATGTTGGGTTTTCAGTGTACCGTTTGAGTTCTGGTAAAAAAAAAAAGAAAAGAAAAGAGGCCTATCACCGGGCAGATGTGACGTGCCAGGGTTTTCACCACCGCAGCCCGGCGAGAGAAAACATGAGCAGCAGCAAAGAAACAGCTGCAAGTCCCCGGCGCATACCTGGAGGGCCTGTTATTTGTTGTTGCTAGTCTGTCCCCCCAACCACTCTCTCTCTCTCTCTCTCTCGCTCACCCTATCATGCTCGCTCCCTGCTAAGATTAGCGGTGGCTCAAGCTAACGGCACACAGGTGGCGAGCGTCCGCACCAGTCTGTCAGTAGTCGGTAGGAGAGGTTGACTCGGGTCCAACTTTGACTCAAAAAGCACACCTGCCTCTGTCTTCGCTCCTGTATGGAATGTAAACATGGTACCCCCCCCCCCCCCTCCTCCCCCCCCCCCCCCCCCTCCGTCTCCACACCTTCTTCCGTCATTATTCGGACGTATGGGAAGAAACTGCGCCTTTGACCTTTGACCTGACCTCCAGAGGTCACCAGGTTGGCAGAATAGTTTGGAAGCCTCTTGTCAGTGCACACAGATGCTGTTCCTGTTTATTACCCCCTGTGACCTGCTGTGAGAGGGCCCGCTCCGGAACCTGACAAGGGCCCAGGAGGAGGTGCGAAACTGTCATAGGAGTACATAGGAGAGGGGGAGAGAGACTAAGACAAAGGGTGAGAGAGACTAAGAGAGCGGGTGAGAGAGACCAAGAGAGACTTAGAGGGGCAGAGACGAAAGGATTGGTAGTGGGATTGACGTAACCTGTTTAACGTGATACTTGTTTTTGGGATAAAAAATAAAACAGGGCTCGGTTTAGGGTATGTGTGCATAAAAGCATTTGACACTCCCTATACATACACACACACACACACACACACACACACACACACACACACACACACACACACACACAAGATACACACTCCTGTGTAATGACTGTGTTTTTTCTGTGTGTGTGTGTGTTTGCACCTCTCTAAAGGGAGCATACCCTGTCATTACACCCCTTGAATGCGATTACCGTGGCAACCTGGCCTCTGGAGCTGCACCTGGGTCACTAGCTCACACCTGTCTGGGCCTGGCTCGGTTCCCTCTCAGGTTGATTCTAAAGAGAGTACACACACTCTCTTACACGCACACACACACACACACACACACAAACCATCCTCTCCATCATCCATCATGGCTGTCCTTCGAATCGACACTCGCCCATGCCCCCCCCCGCAGACACACAACCACACACACACACACACACACACACACACACTCATTCAGTCTTGTAAAGGCTGTTCAGAGACCCATTATTCGGATCCTTTATAATGTGTTTTTTCACACTCTGTGACTGGGGCCAATAGGAATCCTCCTGATGGCTCTTATGCAACGACAGAGGGACAGAGCACAATACCCACCAGCCCACAGGATCTGCGCCTGTTGGGACATGATGCCTCTGGGATTTGACTGTGTGTGTGTGTGTGTGTGTGTGCATGGTTGATAACCATCATCACTGCTGATCCAGGGCTTGTGGTGTGACGGCTGTGGTTTGGAGATGAGTGGCTGAATGTGAACATGTGTCTGATGCCCTGGAGGGGTGCTGCATTACACGACCACCTTTAGTTTCAACTTTGGAAAAAGTCAGCGTATGGGAGACGTACCGACCCGGTTTGAAATGGTGTCTTTTGGTTAGGGGAATGACTATGGCAAATATGTAAATAAGTAACTATCAGAGTACACATGTCTACCTATGGGTTTGCAGTTCATACTATCTGGCAAATACAAAATAAAAACGTTTTTATTGCGGAAAACACTAATTATTATACAATTCTCAGTGAAAATACTTCACTTCCCATAATATTAGAATCATATTAAAAACAGGGTTAATTTGTTTTGGGTTTTGGAGTTTGCTTTGCTGTGATACAATGGATGAGAAGGCACATTAGGCAGAGTCAGGCATAATAATTGCAAGGATATCTCAAATTACAATATTAACCAATGATTGAAACATGGTTACGTCAACACACGGTTTGTTATGTTCTGTAAAACCAAACAATTTCTATGAGGCATCAGTCTTAAAACAGCAATCATAAAAACAGGGTGAGCTACTAAACCCTTATGAGATTAAGATGTGCCTAAAGAAATAACTGTGCTCAATTAGTCGCCCCTAAAGAACCAGCTCTTGTCTATATTAAGTATTTTGTCACACAACTTTACCTGTGTCTAAATCTATATACTGCCTGCAGGGCAAGATCAGTTGACAGCAAACAGTTGTTGTAAGACGATCAGACAATGGTCTCCTGTTCTGCGTTGACAGTGAAGAGAAGAGCGAAAGCTTTTTGACACACTGTTGAGAGAGGTCAAAGTTCAAGACCCTTGTTTGAGAAACGTTTTTAGAAGGGATCAGCTCCGTGTGACAACAAAGCAGAAGAGCTCTGTGGACCCCGTTTGAAGAGGTTCATTTAATGGACCCTGGCACATTCTTTTCCGTGACTGGCTTTAAATGTGTGTTTTTCCTCTGGTCTAACCCACAGCTAGCAGGAAATCTCACTCCCTACTCGTGCGTCTTCTACATTCTTCTACAGTCTGCCCCTTTCCGTCATTTGCTCTTTTTTTTTGTATAAAAAATACCTCTGTCTCTCTGTCTCTCTGTCTCTCTGTCTCTCTGTCTCTGTCTCTGTCTCTGTCTCTGCCTCTGCCTCTGCTCTGCCTCTGCCTCTGCCTCTGCCTCTGTCTCTGTCTCTGTCTCTGTCTCTGTCTCTGTCTCTGTCTCTGTCTCTCTCTCTCTCTCTCTCTCTCTCTCTCTCTCTCTCTCTCTCTCCACCTCAGTCCTCACAAGGTTTCACGTGGGAACTCTATAGGGCTGTTTCCTTTATTTCCTTCTCTGATCTCCTTGCCTTCACCACCACTGTCACCACCACTGTCACCACCACCTCCACCGACCTCCCCCCGCCCCACCGCAACCCACCCCTCCTCCTGGTGTACAGGGGTCTCCGATCCCCCGCCACCTCCGTCCTGTTCTGGTGCCCGGACGGCTGATTTATGTCCCCCTCTGTGAGGACAAAGGCAGCACACAGAGCCCAGGAGGTGAAAAGCTCCTCTATGTACATACACAAAAGGTATGCAGCCCCCACCATCACAACCACCACCACCACACCCAAAGCCCACATCCCCACCACCACCACCACCAAATCCAAATCCATTTGCTTGCCAAAACAAATTTGGCCTCATATATCATACCTGCACATAGAAAGTAGGTCAGTACAAAGAATTTGTGTCTGCTGCTCCTAATCCAGCGAGTAGAGTTATTTTTTGGAGGGAAGGGTTCAGGGTCATGCTGGGATCAGGGTCTGTCCCCATTCAAACCTGCTTCTTCTAATTCTATCAATAGAAAGGCTTCTATTTATATCAAGTCATTTAGCAGATGCTTTTATCCAAGTTATATTATACTAAGAATTCAGAAGCTTGTCATTAATGAGCAGGTACGGGTTGGGGATGCCTTTAGGCAGGCTGCTGACATGGGGGATCAAACCCAGGACCTTAGAAACCAGTTATGTAGGACAGGGGGTTCCCAGATTTGTTCATGCTGAGACTCACCTGCCAGGGTACTTTTGGTCTCACCAATTTCTTTGTGCAGGGATTTAAGCAACATGTCGATAATATATAGATAATTAACATATCTATATAATCAATTCAGTATTCCCCACTTTTGATCATATGAAACGTACAAGACATGGTGGCAAGCGTGTATTATTTCCAGATCCACTTGGTCCTCCTGCTGTGACCTACTTATGGGTCGCGACCCACAGTTTGAGAACCACTGATGTAGAACACACACACTTCATCAAACATGCCTCTTTGAATTGTGGTAGTGGACATTTCAAAACATGGCTGAGAAAGAGCCATGTTTTTTCTTCAGTTGTATTGAGAGCAGAGTATGTTTCTGGCTGACCTCCTACTTAGACCTTGTGAGACGGGTCCAAGACAGTCAAGTAGAGCTTCAGTCATTTTGAGTTGATAAAACGCAGTGCAGTCTACTCACTCAAGCGTGGTCTAATCCAGCCCAGTCCATTGTATTTTCATTGCCAAGTTCAAAGGATCTCCTGGTTTAAGAGAGTGGAACGCTCCATAGTACACATCTGAAGATCCACAGGATGCTTCGTAAAAACACGAGAAAAAAACGACACAACACAAAAGATTAGAGAACACACAGGCACACATACACATGCACTCACATATGCACTCACACATATACTCATGTACTACAGATCGTATACCGATACACTAACACGAGCTCTCTGTACAGATTGATGTATGTATATGAATGGCTACTGTATATACACATTCCTGTTAAGTGAACGAATTCGAGATCTCAAACGAGGAGAGCTGTCCATCATGGCCACTTGGGCAGCGCCTTGAACGTGTGAGAGAGAGAGAAAGAGAGAACACAGATATGGCTCCATTATAAACATCCATCCTCCCTGATCCCCCCCCCCCCCCCCCCCCCCCCCCCCCCCCCCCCCCCCCCCCCCCACCCTCCCCCTAGCTCACCCTTAGTGAGTTAACCCTGTACTGTACCCGGCCATGCCCTCCATGAATAAAAGGTAATAAGGAAAAGAGTTGGTGAAATACAGATGAAGACAAGGAAAGATAAAGGGAGTGGGAGATTTATAGAAAGACAAGCGGGAACTGGGAAGTAGGGTGTTTTTCTTCATTGCCAAAGAATTAACACATTAAACGTTTCCCCCAAAGACAAGGGGAGGGGAAGACACAAGTCAACAGAAAATGTACCAAAACATTCATGCTATTACTCTCCTGTGGCATTTATTATTACTGTTTTACATTATCTTGATGATCATCAGGTTTCACTTGTATCTCCTCTCACACACTCCGCCCTACGTTTTTGACACACCAACTCTCCCGGAGGCCACTGTTGTTGTTTTAGGCTTGAATCTGATTGGCTCTCCCCAAATGGTGCCGTGCAGGAGAGGAAGAGGGGATTGAAGAGGGTAGGAAGAGTTTAGGAATGGGATGGAAAAAAGAAGAAAAGGAGTCATGTCAAGGTGGAGGAGGAGGGAAAGGGTGGAGGGAAGTGGGGGGGTGGGTCGGACACACACTAGGCCCCATAGGGTTTTGCTCAAAAAACACATGCATCGCCTTCCATCTGGCCTTCATTGGACCAAGAAACCTGAGCATCGTCCTGGTTATGCAAACCTGGTGAAGCCAGCGTGGACCTCCATGCAACAGAACATTCTGGCAAACCCAACGCCAGGCAGATCATCCCAGTGGGTGGTGGAGGGTGGGAGCGTGGGCCGGGGCTGAGCGAGAGTTACGATGGGTTGGAGGTCGGGGGGGGGGGGGGGGGGGGGGGGGGTGGGGGCTGGGTCATCCTAAAAGAACAAGGTCATAAACGACCCAAGAACTGCAGCCAGGCGCAGGCTCAGAGTTACCTCCTGAGGCCTGAGTTACGGCCCGTAGGTTTCACACTCTGCTCTGCGGGTGAACCGGAGGTCACTGGCAGACAAGATGCTCAGAGTCAAATGTATGGCCGCGCCTCGGAGGTCCTGAGTTATGGGTCAAGGGGTTGCCGTTAATGTGCCACAGACAGGAGAGAGGAGGGCGAGAGGGGGTTAGCATTTGGGGTCCCGCCCCCACGGTCCGGTCCGCACCGGGGTGGGCTCCATCTCAGCGAGTGCCAGGAAGCGGCCCAAGAGGTAGTTGTTTTCGGTTTGAAATAAGTTCTTCCTGAGCGGCGGTAGGTTTATTGTTCCAGGGGAAGTGGATAGGTTTGATGGCTCTAGGTAGCCAGGGGAGAGAACCGTGTGCGGCCTGGAATGCATTACTTATCCCCCCCCCCCCCCCCCCATCCCCTCCCAGTCGCAGAATACTTCACCTCACAACATCACACTCCCCATGTGGTCCGGCTCGCTACACTGGCGTCGTGTTACGCGCGGATCAAGGTATCGCACGCTAACCGGCCGCGGAACAAAGGCTATTTTGCTCGTGAACCTCTTAAGTGCTAGACAGATTGCTAAGCTGGGGGGGGGGGGGGGGGGGGGGGGAGATACCTTGACTATTCGGAGACAGGGTTTGGTTGAAAACCGATCACATCTGTGTGTTCTCCATGTTGATGGCAATGAAATAATAGTTTCAAACAAAGATTTCCATTAAAGATATGAATGATTAGCTGGTATGTATTACAAACAGACCAGTTATGCATGTAAATACGATAATTGTAATGTAAATTATTGCATGTCATTTAAATATAATTGGAGTATTTGTTTAAATGAAATGATCCGTTTGCAGTTTTACTTCCTGAATACACATTTTTTCCACACACTCCATCAATTGTGTGCAGATGGTGGCAGCTTCCACGTGGGATGTGAAAGTTCCTTTTGTTATAAAATCAACAGTGAGAATGATTTAGTCGCCGTGCTATGTTGTTAACTAAATTCTTGTGTCATGTGTGAGTTAAGAATGCACATAGAGCACACGATTCTTCCTGTGACAGGAACCATTCTACAACAGCTTCATGTTATTTACAATATAGTGAATTTCTAACGCAGTATTTCATTTTCCACTCGACCATAAGTCAACTATTGTTTGACCACGGAGTAGGGATTCCTTATGGGTGTTTGAAATCAGAAACCGCCCTCCATAAAAGATACAAGTCCGGCTTTTCGTGCTGTAAGGACAGTTATTTACTCAACCATTCACTGCAGTAAACGTGGTTTCGACTTGCGGACTGTCTAAGGTGATGGCCCTCAACCGCAGATGATAAAAGTCATCTATAAGATGAAAGAGAAGTGTGTGTGTGTGTGTGTGTGCGTGTGCGTGCGTGCGTGCTAGATAGAGATTTATATCCAATACTTCCGCACTTACAATTTCATAATGTGCTGAAGCTATACACTGGTGCCAGTGGGTCCCGTGCAAAGAATCAGCTGGAGCCCAGCTGTGATAAAGGGGAGGAAGTGGGGCAGAGGAAGAATCATTTCTTTACGGGGCCATCTGGCCATCTTCCCTGACATTTACAGAATCCTTTTGTACATGAAAACTTCATCTCCGCCAAGGCAAAGCTACCCCTTCCTCCCTCTTTTCGTCTCTTATCTTGTCTTCGAGCGGTACGAATCTACCAGCCTGAAAAAGCCACAGCAGCTTCCTGTTTCTCCAAAAGGCATCTCTTCACTGTTTGTCACTAGATCTCTTCTGCTTTACTTCCCACTGTTTTCCTTCACGTTGGCCCATACCCTTTTGCTGGGTTAGTGTATTCCAGCACCAAGCCACGCCGTTGAGCTGGGTTGATCGAAGCCTATCACCCAGCTGCACAGTTTAGCTGAGTGTAGCGTAGCTTATCACCTAGATTAACAGTTTAGCCGAGTGTAGCGTAGCCTATCACCTAGCTGAACAGATTAGCCGGGTGTAGCAAAGACTATCACCTAGCTGAATAGTTTAGCCGGTGTAGCATAGACAATCCCCTATGGCTGCAGAGTTTAGCGGGTGTAGCATAGACTAGGGGTTCCAAAATGTTTCATGCCTGACCTCCCAGTGGAGGTTCTCTTGGCTCAAAACCCATCAAATATTCAAGGCAGTAAAATGAGCAATACATTCTCGTTACCGTGTCAAAATGTGTGATAATAAAATTTGTGCTATGTATATTCAGCAATAGAAACATATTTATTTTATTGTGGCCATCCCACTTGGTGGGATGGTCCCAATAAAATGGTTAAGTGTTGCCATCCACAGTTTGAAAACCACTGGTGTAGACTGCAGTGTAGACAAGCAAAAGGTTTTCACAGCAAGCATATAATGGCTGCTCCATCAAGGCCCATGCCATGCGTGCCAATTATGCCTTCAAAACAAAACGTCCAACATAAGTTTAGAGCTACCAGCCTTTTCCAATTTAATCTTCTGGAATGGAATAACCCTGAATACACACACACACACACACACACACACACACACACACACACACACACACACACACACACACACACACACAAACACAAATCCGACACATAACGTGGCGGCATAGACACAATGGGGTAAAAATGGGGTCTGAAATGAATTGGTCAATTGTTGTAATTACAGGATCTATATTTCCCCCATAGGGTCTGACAATCTGGGTCGCATTAGGCGCTATCCCGGTGCCAGGGATACAGCCCCTAAAATGACACCGCGCAGACCATGGACATACATCATTAGGAATAAAATGGCTGCCTCTACACATGTTGCCCGGAGCTCAGTCAAGAAAGCCCAAGACAAAAGCCCCCTCTGTTAGGGTTTCAAAGGCAGCCCGGCCCGTTCCGATGCGTGCCCAGCGCGGCGTGAGCCACCGAAGAGCATCCAGATGTTTAGGAAAGACCCCTTGGAGGAGTTGCTGCCGCCACAGACTTCTGTGGGCATTAGGCTATTATTAGTAGTAGTATTATTATTAGTATTATTGCTATTATTTCTCTTTGGGAACAGTTCCGTTGTTGAAGCTGCGAGCTTATGTTTGCCCTTCCCCGCTCTCGGACCATAACAGATCTGCAGAATATTCGTGAGAAGAGTCTGGGCTGCGGGGGAGGTGGTGGTGGTGGTGGGGGTGGTTTGGGGGGGGGGGACTACTGTGAACATTAAAGTGAAACGTCGGGGCGCCGTCTATTTTCTCAGCTGCGGTGACTCAGGGGCACCGCGGCGAACGGCGGGAGTCTTAGCTGTGCGTTTGGGCGGCCGAGGGAAGCAGGTGAGACATTTCAGTGGAGCGTGAAGACACAACAATGCAAAGCCCAGAGGACGAGGGAAACAATGAAATAGTACAGTGGTGTCCATTATTTAATCATCGGGATCCCTTTCCTCCGAGGATCAACATGGATTCATCCATGTCCTGGAGCCTTGGTCTCTTGCTATCTCACCCTGCTCTCAACTTACATGAATTGTCTTTGT
>JACYXH010000216.1:2665000-2772500 GCA_026745465.1 Lota lota | reverse complement strand
GGACCATCTCTAACTTCTGGACTGGCTGCAGAGTTCTTCAATCCCCCCATTGAGATAGAGTTTGGCGAGCAGAGTGGAATACAGCAATGCAAATGTGCAAGGATTAATTCATTATTGCAATATCTGCAGTGATTGCAAAACAGAGCAAATTTGCTCAACACTTCATTTGCTTTTTACTAGGCCTTGTCTCTCGGGGTCTTGGAACAGGGGTTTACCCTCGCCCAGGGAAATGTTTTACCCATATACAGAATGTCTGTAGAGAGTGGTTTTACTTTTAGTCGGGGCAATATGCACATGCTCTGCCAACACGTCACTGTGGCTTTCTGAGTGCGTGTGTGAGAGGGAAAGAGCAAGGGATGAAACCAAAAAAGAACAAATCCCTTTTTGTTGATTAAACTCTGGGTTTCAGTCACTTTTATGTTTTACTAAATCATCTCATCATGGAAGTCTGGTAGCACATTGCCGTATATTTCTTGTATAAATCGTAGGCGTACATGAAACGTTTGTGTTGTACGGGACTTTTGTCCCACTTTTATTGCTGTCCCCGGGTCTTTGGTGTTTTCGTATCCCATTCAAAGTCAATGGGGCTCATTGTCAATTGCTTGGCATTGCGTCCGGTGGAGCTGCACTCTCAGACGGCACTTTGCATCGTCACAGAGGTCACGTGAAGGTCCTGTTAGGGGCGGGTGTTGGGAGAAGAGCTCAACGCTGCAAGCTACACCAAACCACGCCACCAGGCCTTGCCTTATGTCTGGGGGTAGGGGAGGTTCTTGAGACTTTCGTTCTGCGAAGACAGCTGTAGACGCTGTGTCTGGGTAAACAGCTGGCCAGCATGTCTGAGGCGGAAAGGAGAAAGATTGAGAGAGAGAGCTAGAGAGAGAGTGTGAGAGTGTGAGAGAGTGTGAGAGAGTGTGAGAGAGAGTGTGAGAGAGTGTGAGAGAAAGAGAGCGAGAGAGCGACAGAGAGAGACAGAGAGAGACTGTGAATGCAGAAGAAGAAAAGATGAATGCGCGTGAATGGGAAGACTGAGATAAACACAAGGTGGGGGGGGGGGGGGGGGGGGAGAAAGATTCCAACCCAGAAAATAAGGATCATTCCGGAAGCTTCAGAGATGGGCCCGCGGCCCAGGGTTAGGGGTGTCAGGGGGCTGTAAATCTGGCTGGGTCTGGGTCCGGACCCAACCCCCGGCTGCTGGGCCCATGCTGGTTTATTCAGGTGGCCCTCTCCATCACCCTGCTCCTGTCCTGTCACCTCCGCCTGCCAGACTGAACTATGCTACTTGGGGGGGGGGGGGGGGGGGGGGGGGGGTATGGCTTGGTGTATGGTTTAACCCTACACTGTATTCTCAAAGGTTTGCATGCTCAGAAATGTTGGCTTCTGAATGTCTTGGGGGGGGTATGGCTTGGTGTATGGTTTAACCCTACACTGTATTCTCAAAGGTTTGCATGCTCAGAAATGTTGGCTTCTGAGAAGTAAAAATAAAAGGCAACACTGTTTTTTTTAGCTAACCATGAATGCTTTAGAATTGATGCCCTGTTGAACATGTTCAAACCTGAGCTTCTAAGGAGCTCGATTCAAGGAACAGTTCTGTCATCATCCACTCAAACCCATGGCAGTCATTAATGCCGTTTTTGTATCTTCATGACAAAATAATAGCAGTACAGTACAGTTAGCACAGTTTGATATCCATTTCCCTTTAAAACATCCAGATTTTAACAGGGTCTACTATTAGTTCTTACATTTTGTTCTGAAAGCTTGACAATGTGTGACTCACGGTGCAGCTTGGAGAGGAAAACTTGGATCCCCCTTTTGTGAAGACGTTTTAAGCCCTTTTGGGACAAAGACATTTGGAAGATGAACTGAGCTGACATGGGGGTGATGACAACATGTTCGGTTTAGGAAACTATTCCCTCACAGCCACTTTGAGTTTAAAAACGTCAAGCAATGCCCGGGTGTCTACTTCCTTGAAACCTTAAGTACATTGATGTATGCAGGGCTATGTATGTATGTATGTATGTATGTATGTATGTATGTTTAGTACGGCGCTATGGATCGTTGAATGACCTCAACTGCTTCCACTCTGGTATTCATTGACGGATTCAACCCAGCAGCCCCTTGCTTCTTATGAGGTCTCAGGGTCAGCTGAGTTCAAGTGTGTATCCAGTCCAGTGTTAGCCAGCCCATAATGTTGGAGCTGGATCGTGGGGCCCCTCCACTGTGGCCAGGGACGCTGGCCTAGTGGGCAGACTGACAGGGGAGACAGCGTGGAGAGTAACAAGCATGAGATTGGTAGGTAATATGAGCAGTGTAACGAAGAAAACAGACTCATTCTCTCTGACAAAAACGCACCCACGTATGTGCACGCATCAACATAGACACACGTACGCACCCAACACACAAGCACACGCACAAACACACAAACGCGCGCACGTAGACACAAGCACACGCACACACACAAGCACACGCACACACAAGCACACGCACACACAAGCACAAGCGCACGCACACAAACACACACAAGCACACACATTCACACAACCCGCAGATATTACAACTGGCTCTCATTGGATCCAAAACCAAAAAACACATAATTGATCACACATACAAACAGAGAGTTAGTGCACACTGCTCACACAGGCTCTCTTTCTTGTTCCAATTTTTTGACACACAGACACACACACACACACACACACACACACACACACACACACACACACACAACACAAAATATATGGGGACACACTTTATTATACTCACACACGAATCCAGAAAACATCGAACGTAATCGGAGAGGAGCGCTCCATGTGTTTTTCGTTTTTTATTAATTCATTTATTTGTATTTTCTTTTCTCCCTCACGTGTCGATGAAAAAGTGAGTGAGCGGCCTACAGAGACAGGCTCAGTTTTTCTCCTCTCCTCTGGCCAGGGTGTGTTCCTGGGGATTTATCCTGGGGGGGGGGGGTCAGGGTTTCGCTGAATTTGAAACATTTGAAGTATCCGGGGCCCTGGCGCTCTGCTCCACATTACGCTCCATTCATCTGGAGCTGTCAGGGAGCCTAATGGCTCTCAGACCATGGCTGCTTACCACCCCTCCGGAATGGGTCGCACAACAGCCCTCCACACCCAGCCCCTTGATCTCATTATGTCATTTACCTCCCTCTCTCTGTCTCTTATTGTGTGAGTGTCAATCTCTCTCTCTCTCTGTTTCTCGGTCGCTCTCTCTGTCTCTGTGTGTGCATCTCTCTCTGACTCTGTCTCTGTCTGCTCTCTCTGTCTCTCTGTCTCTTTCTGTGTGTGTGTGTTTGTGTCTTTCTTTCTCTCTCTCTCTCTCTCTTTATTTCTCTCTGTATCTTTCTCTCTGTGTGTCTCTGTCTCTGTCTCTCACTCTCACTCTGTTTCTGTCTCCTTCTCTGTGTATGTGTGTGTCTCTCTCTCTATTTCTCTCTTGCTGTCTCTCTCTGTCTCTCTCTCTGCCCCTGTCTCTCTCTCTCTTACTGTCTCTCTCTCCCCCTCTGTATCTGTCTCTGTCTGTGTCTCTCTCTGTCTCTCTCTGTCTCTGTCTGTCTCTCTCTGTCCCTGTCTCTCTTTCTCTCTGTCTCCTCTTTCCCACCAAAAGGTACAATCTTCATCCCCTTCAGACACAAGGCTTTATTGTGTCAAGTAGCTTCCTACCAAGTAACCTCGCTGCAGATGTGGAATATTACACACACACACACACACACACACACACACACACACACATGCAGATGATTCCTTTCACATTTTCTCTTCTCTTTAGTGCCACCAGATGATCCTCTTGTCAGAAGCGTGCAGATGTTGAACCGTGGGCGGATACAACCTTGAGCACGGCTCTGTCAGGGTCTACTAAAGGCTTGGTGCTGTCTTCTCTGGGAGATACGTTATAGAGGAATGGCGCTGAAGAGGGGTCTCCCAGGGGCCAAGAGGTAAAACAAAATAAAGACATTGGAAAGCCGAAACCGATGCGTCACTCGCCTCAGAAGCGTCGCGATGTCCGATACGCCTAAAGGCTGACGAAGGATCAGAACTTTGATCCGATGCGACAAAGGGGTATCGGATAAACGGCCGGCGATTAGACACACACACACACACACACACACACAGCAAAGACTGACCTGCTGGAGTTCAGAAGGGCAGCAGTTGGCGATAATTTTCCATCTACTGTGACAGCGCTGTGTTGAGTTACAAACATTAGCTTGCGATGGCTCCTTTATGTCTGTATCAAAGTCTTCATCTCGGTAGCACCGCCGCTAGGCCTCCTATTGCGTTTTTAGTTTGGCTAAATGGGTGTTTTCGTGCGTTGAAAATGGGGCCCAATTTGAAACAGACCCACTCATTTGCAGTCTGATCCACTTAGAGTAATTGAATTTGACTCCAGCATTTTTCTCCAACGTTGGCTTTCCGTAGAGCGACGAGTCCTAACTGTTCACACCAACCTGAGAATAAACGTAGCTTATCAAAATGACTCCTTGTCTCATTAGCTCAATAAATGACTTTTTTCAAGGCACACATACACACACACACACACACACACACACACACACAAACATGTGATTTCAAGCAACCCTCACCCCCTCCTGCGCAGTTTAACTTGGCATGAATTACTCTAGCAAGCAAAACCACACACAAACACATAGCAACCAACATGAATCCAAAATAGACATCAATTGGAAAGGAATAGAGAGACACACATACACACACACACATATACACGCACTAACAAAGACTTCTACATCTCTAAGGAAAACAACAAACAATGTGGTAAACTGACCTTCTATAACAACATTAAGTAAACTGGTTAAGAAGTATGCTAAATACTCTGGTGCTTTCATTACTTTATGGGCCAAATGTCTATGGTGGTTTGTTTTATGACCTCTGAGAGACAGGGAAAGGTCAGGGTGCCGTGTCACACTAAGCCAAACAAAGTCAACAAATTGCAAAGCCGCACACTGAAAGAGCAAACGTATTTTCTTTCATTTGTTACCGTATCTGCTTTTCACTCGCTGAAAGTTACAACGATTTTCATGTTAATAAATGTCCGTCAAGTCACTGCTTATCGCCAAATGAAGTAACACAACGGTGACTGAGCCCATGGCCAACTGATGAAAGCCCTTGGCGTTGGCAGTATCGTTAATGACGACATTCTGGGGAAATATCACAAGCGCCGCACAGTTGCTGAAGTTACTCATCATCAGGCGAAGCCTACGCAACAGACGCGCTCTTCAACTCACTTGTGCGTGAAGCAGCGTAGTGTGTGGGCCTCAAGCGGCATACCGTTTTCCCCCCGTCTGTGCTAGTGTTGCCAGTAAACCAACTGCCAACTGACTGATTGTCCCACAGGGCGACACTGTTAAGATATTGGGGGAACTGAGGTCCAAAAACGCACACCTGCAATTACGGCTTACCGTCATCGATGCCGCCGAAGAGAACGAAGATTCGATCTTCGAGATCGTTCCGATTTAAGGAAGAAAACGGGCTAGAAAGTCATTTGTGGGCTGCAATTCTTGAAAGGAAGATTTGAATGGGATGTTAACGTTCGGCATGGGCATTACCCGAGATAATCACGACGTGCATGTTTTTTTGCGTGTCGTCACTTCATCACTGAGGGGAAGGTAATCATTTATCATCGTGAAATTCGTGACTCCGTCCACTATGTTCCCCCGGCAGAGTGTTTCACAACACGGCCATTAGCAGAACAAGCGCGCCGCCTCGTCCCTTTGAGCCGTGGCTAAGTGGAACTCCCTTTTCATGGGACTCAACAGCTCGTGGGTTGTTTTTTGTAGAAAATCAATTGCTTTAAAGAGGGCTTTCAACGAGGCCAGGACTACACAGGACTCCTGACAGTGATGAATCGGCGCTTTGCACGCAAGACGGCTCTCGCATCCAGGCTTTCTTTGGCTGTGCATCCCTGCCCGCATCGCACGTCTCTCCAACGATGGGCATTCTGTTTGTGTTTAACGCCCGTAGCTTGGCTAATGGCTATTGGCGAAGGCGAAGGTGGTGGGAGAGGTAGTGAGGGAGAGAGAGGGCGGGGGAGGAGGAGAGGTGCCCGGTCCTGTAATGCAGGTGTGGGCTTGACCTTTTATCGTCTCGCTGCAGCGTCGCCACGGAAACTGGACAGTTTGAGATGCGTGAGTCACCTGTGTGCCGACAGGTCTGTGTTATGGTCGTGTGTGAGTGTGCATGTGTGTACACACGTGTCCCTGTGTGTAGCATGTGTTTTGGCCAGTGTTTCATCTGACAGCTGGCTATTGGAAAACGTTAAAGCCGGGAGAGGCGCGGCTGTTTCATGCGTTCAGCGTGTTCCCCGCTCCCAGTCCCTTGTTTAACTCATTAACACAACATCACGGCGCACATGAAAGAGACACTTGTCACCGACGCACATGTATGCATTTTTTCTTTATGTGGCCCTAACGTCAACACAGCTTGTCTGGCTGTCTGGGAAATACATGTGGCGACCCCCTCTATTCCACACACAGACACACTCACACCGATACACTCACTCACGCACGCACACACACACACACACACACACACACACACACACACACACACACACACACACACACACACACACACATGTAAACAGACACAGACACACACAGAAATGGCCGCGCGTAGAGACACACTCGCGCACACGCAGACATGCAAACAGCCACACTTACTCGCACACACACACACACACACACACACACACTCACATACAGACAGACACACACAGAAACACGGACACGCCACGGGGACAGACACACCCGCACATAGACACACACACACTCACGCAGACACACTCACAAACAGACCCACACACACACATTACACGTTCATGCACACATGAGCACGTTATCTAGCTCTACATATTATTTTATACAGTCCACTATGTAGCCTTACATATAAACACACATATAGACGCTGTACTACACACTGCCCCTCACCTACGCCATTCTCCTCACTTTCCTTTGGCCTAAATACCTGCAGGGCACAAAAGCCTGTTTCATCCCAGGCAGCATGCCGATGTCATGCACGCCATCATATTGTGGAGATGACAGACGTACATGGAAGGGGTATATGGGCTAAGATATGGGCTAAGGTTATGGAGTACAGTACACGTCCCCTAGCTATACATGGATGCAGTAATGATAGACCTGTCCAGAGTGTGGGTACAGATGTTGAACCAGAGGGAGGGAGTTGATTGACTCATTGATGTTATCGGTTCATTCAGAGAGAGAGGGAGAGAGTGGAAGAGTGGGAGGGTTTTCCATTTAGGTTCGATTCAGTGACAACTTTATATACAATGGCTTCTTGTGGATACTGATACAGAGAGCTGGTCCTGTATATCATTTTCAACAATCAATATATTGCTTTTCCTATCGGTGGTTTACGGTAGCTATTGGGTGGGGGCCCTGTAGAGATTCTTGAAGGATAGGTGTGTCAAATGTGTTGTAATTAAAATGTTTCCGTGGCATATCAAATATAGTAGAATATGGAGGAGCTTCCATGCATAAACCCAAGGTGATAGGACTCCTTTCAAAATAAAAATAGAATGCTTTTCCTCTTGACCACGGCTGTTGAACCTGTTTATTTTGCCGTGGTTGTAGGCTCTACACCAACATAAACACTTGTTACACTATTTCCTTTAAAAGGCCTGCCACCGGAGTCCCGAATAATGACAACATACCCCCACAACAACCTGGTTCCAGGGAATCTCCCCGCTGTTGACACACACACTCTCAAACACATAAACAACTCACGTAGTCTTCACTCACTTCAAATCTACTTCAAAGTAAACAGAAAGAGCTCGTAGTACAGAGCCAAATCTCTTCTGCTGACCAATCAATTGATTATTGATGTCTTATGTCATTATTTATTCATGTATTTAATTATTTTGTATATTTTCTTTATAAATCATTTAAGTATTTTATTTATTTATTCTATCTTTTTATTCTTACTTGTATTTTACTATCCCTTGTCTTTTGTTTCCTAATATATTTCTCATTCTATTTCATCGCTGTCTTTTATTGTGTTTATTGATTGGTTTAAGTGACTTGCTCTTATAGTGCATGCCAAAGCACTTTGTAAACCTTGTTTTTAAAGGTGCTTAAGTCATTATTATTATTATTATTATTATTATTATTATTATTATTCCAAAAGGCTGTTTTTGATCCAGATCACCAAGGCAAACATATCCTCAGCACCATTCATCAACCTCTACAGTGTGTGAAATGACTTTAAGCAATGACAGAAATACCTCTTAAATTATAGAAATTATGATGTGGTATCTGGTCGGTGGGGGTGGGGGTGGGGGGTTGGGGTGGTGGGGTTATGTCTATTTCGGCCTAAGACACCGCGGGGAAATCCCCCATCCAGCGATGCACCGCATTTACTGTGACTCCACGCCACCAAGTGACGGCTGGGAGGTGACGGCTGTGTGAAAGAGAACGAAAAATGATGACATCAGTGTTTCTGTGCGGCGTATCTATGGTGTGTGTGTGTGTGTGTGTGTGTGTCGGGGGGGGGGGGGGGGGGGGGGGTACAACGGCAGCAGTACAGACAGAACCGAGAGACCTGTGGCTGCCGAGCGAGTTTGAGTTTGAGGGACTGGTGTGTTTTGGAGGGAGATGAAACAAACGCGCGCCTAGCGGAAAGCGAGGGGGCGTGGGGTGGTGTGGTGGAGGGGGTAGTCAAATAAATGAAGACAGAGGTCACATATGCTTGCGGAGAGAGGAAGAATGCTGCCCCCCGGAGATCACAAGCAGAGGAATAATCCATCACGGTTCCTTCTATCATTGCTATCATTTCTATCATGTCTGCTGGCAGAGACAGAGGGCTGGGAGTCAGACTGCATCACTGTCTGTTGTCTTTGCCTTCTTTTCGCTTTTTTATTTTTTTTAAGTGTGTGTTTAAGTGTGCTGTGTGGTGCTACTTGCCACTTGGAACATGCATACGCACGCACATGCACACATGTGCTCGCACGCAGAAGACATGCACTCAAGGAGGGACACACATGCATTGACACACACGCACATGCCTGCACGCAAACACATGCCTGCACGCACATACACACACATGCACACGCACACACACACAAAACTACACAAACATACATTAAGGCAAACACATAACAATGCACACAAACATGCATGCAAGCGCACATTCACACTCACTCACACACACACACACACACATAGATGCAATCACACGTGCACAGGCACGCATAGACTACACACACACACCTCAACAATCACATACACACACACACACACACACACACACACACACACACACACACACACACACACACACACACACACACACGCACACACACCAACAACCAAAAACATTCACACACACAGTGTTTGTAGATGTTGGTTAAGTAGCAGTGTCTGTAAGTGATCACCTGCCCCTATAATAGACATAGTTCTCTAAGCACACATTGATTGCTGTAATTGTCGACACAGAACACACGCAACAGCAATTCATGCAAAGTAGTTAATCTCTCATCAAACCCTTCTAAGAGCATATTATAATGTCCTATGGAAAAAATGATGTATTCAAGTACTTTAATTATAAGTGTACCTTTGCTAACATTAAATCATCATCCATTATCCGTAATAAGCATACATCTGTTGTTACTTGTTAGGCATTACTGTGATTAAGCTTATAAATCATAATTTATTACCCGTAGCACTAATACTTTAATGTGAAGGTTTCATTATGTGTATTACATTTCCTAACAGTGAAAAACAGTTATCTCGTAGCGAATCCAAGTTTGATGCAGGCTTTGATTGTTCTCTCACCCCCTCAAACTTGTCTTTGGATAAAAGTGAGAGTGAAAGGGAAAAAGGAAAACTATTATCCGATCTGTCTCCTTCAATTCGAAGGTCACTAACTATAAGGCTCGTACATCAGAATGCATTAACAGGACCTTTTATTGGCGATACTCCGCCATATTGAGAGGACTCCAGAGAGTTGTGGTACTGTAAAATCCTAAAGCAACGTAAATATACCGCAATCTACGTTAATGAAAGCTGCTGTGGCAGTTTCAAAAACAACAATATCGCCCCAAAATGGCAAATCATTTCACGATTAATAATTAAACAAAAACCAAAAAAACATTACTACTAACATAACTAACATTCCAATGCTACGATACTTCCAAAACAGAGGCGGTCAGTGCGATGTGACGTTGCGATGTACAAACCCTATTCAAGAGCATTTATACTATAAAAAGAAAACCTGAGCGGGTTTGTTTTTAATTTTGTCTATCTGTCTATCTGTCTATCTATCTATCTGTCCATCTGTCTATCAATCTATCAATCTATCAATCTATCAATCTATCAATCTATCTATCTATCTGTCTTTCTATCTTCACACAGTACATAAGGTACACATCATTCGTGCGGTCTCATGCACAGAAATATGCTTCATTTACAAATCAATTGAGGATGAACGACCTGGTGACAGACAGTGAGACAGTTAAACCATCAAGGTATTCAGCTTCTCTGCACAGGTGTCCCTCGTTTCACTCGTTAGACTGCCCTGTCAATATCCTGTCAGCACCTAGACCAATCAGTGATGTCAGAGGCGGAGGAGCCCCAGGGGGATGTTTTGAAACGCTGTGAGCGCTTGTTTTTTCTTTTTAGATAAACTGTCTAATTCCACCAAATTGTCCTGGGACGTGAGGTCTCCACGGTGACAGATATGCCCGCAGTCGACGGCGAAAGGCGTTGCCAACCGGTAGGAATGGTGGGAATGATTGGAGATATGCCAGCAGATCTATATGTGTTTGTCACGATGGTTGTCTGTTTTGTTATGGATGAGAGGTCGGGGGGAGGGGGGGAGGTGGGGGAGTGTAGTGTGTAGTGCAGGGGTTGATGGGATTTTGAAAAAGGAGAGGAAGAGGCGTGGTAGACTACTTCAAACACCTGCATGCTTCAGTAGTCATCGCATGTGAGCGTGAGTAGTGAGGATAAAAGCGTAGGTTTGCTCATGCTGGTGATTCACAGGTTGGTGGGCCTGACAGTTGTTGTTATTTCAAGCTGAACACTGTTCGCTTGTGTGTGCCCTTTTTTTGCGCACACACACACACACACACACACACACACACACACACACTTGAACGAACACACATTGTCACTGCTTTGTCAATGACTCTCTCTCTCTCTCACACACACATACGCACACGCACGCACACACACACACACACACACACACACACACACACACACACACACACACACACACAATTCAGGGAAGGACCCTAACATTCACTTATCGAAATAGTTCAGTAAGTAAGTAAGGAAACCACCACCACCTTCAGCATCAGCGACACTCAACATCCCCAAACTCTCTAACCTCTCTAACCCCTCTCCCTTCAAGTGAAGGCCCTGATATGCACACAACACACTAGACCTAAAGTCTATGAGTGTGTGTGTGTGTGTGTGTGCATGTGCGTGCTTGTGTCCGTGCGTGCCTGTGTGTGTGTGCGTGCGAGACACACAGAGGACCTGAGAGTGCTGATGACTAGTGGCAGCTGTACTATCTCGGCTCTATAATCACCCACGATGACACATCACACTAATTCTCACCTGACAGTCTCAACACTCTGGAGCCCCGCCCACCCCCACCTTGCCCCTGGCTGGCACAGGCACGCAATGTCAGTACATTAGCATTCCCCAGCTCCACTCTAGGAAGACTGAAGGACCCCCTCCCACACACACATACACACACATACACACACACCACCTTTTATTTTTCTTTCCTTCCAGTTTGTTAGTTTACATGGTACATTTAGCTGTCTGCGCTCCAGCAGGGATTTCAAAGTAAAAGTGTTTAATTCTTTTTTTTAATCCATTTTCGCACAGAGCTGCCAAAATGCAAAGTGGCGTGGATGCCATGACAGGGATGATTTCTGAGCAGGGCTTGATTGAGGAGAGCCGTGTGTCTCCTCCTCATCCTCCCACGTCCTTATCACTGAGATCCAAACTAGAGATTACTCCCAGAAAAGCAGGCCAACGTGCCAGAGCTCCTCTCTGTCTCTGTCTCCCTATCTCTTGCTTTCTCTCTCATTCTCTCTCGACCTCATTCTCTTGCTGTCTCTTGCTGTCTCTTGCTGTCTTTTTATCTCTGTCTCCCTTTCTGGCTTTCTCTCTACATCCTTCTCTCTCTCTGTCTCTGTCTCTTTCTCTGCCTTTCTCTCTCTCTATCTCTCTGTCTCTCTGTCTTTCTCTCTCTCTATCTCTCTGTCTCTCTGTCTCTCTCTCTCGACCCCTATCTCTACCTCTCTCTCAGCTCTATCTCTCTCTCTCTCTCTCTCTCTCTCTCTCTCTCTCTCTCTCTCTCTCTCTCTCTCTCTCTCTCTCTCTCGACCCTTATCTCTCTCTCCCTCTCTATGGCCCACAGGCCTTATCAGCGGTGTCCATCAGGTCTTTGTTCTGCTCCGTCTGGCTCTGTCTTTACCAAGCTGGAGCGACCGGTCCAGCTTGAATCAACAATTATTATTGTTGTGGTTGTTCCTGTTGTTTGTCATGTGTTTGATTATATGTTTTCTGCTTTACCCTCGGGGCCTATTGGTTAGGATACACTGGGAACCTCTATCCCATAAGCAGGAATGTCTTACACTTTGGCCAGTCAACTGTGTGATGTTTAGAGGCTGAATCATCACATCCTCATGCTAGTATTTGAAGTCCAATACAACTATGCAAATAGAAACATTACTACTTGGAATGGTATATTTAGCTCAATGTCTAATTCATCTTAACTGGCGCTGACACAAGGCTGACTCATTTATTTAGAGTTGTAATTCTCTTTAAAGAAATTCTTTTTATTGGTTGTGTCCGGGACGGCGTAAGTAACCTTCCCTCGTTGTAGATAACAGTTTCTAGATTTTCACACGTTTTCTTCCTTTCTTTTTTTCACATACACACATTCACAACAGCAGCACACCACACGGTACCAAGCGCGTTATGCCACAAGATGAACAACCATGCCATCCTTCTTCGCTGAGGAGGAAAGTCCACTGAGGATTTATCTATTATTGTTAGAAAGCTTTGTGGTATAACTCTAACTATCTCTGTCCGACCGTGTCTGCTCATGTGTTGTCCTACCAGGGGATTTGGAAAAGCAAAGGAAAGCACAGGGTCTATTTGAGTTGCCACCTGGAGACAAATTAAGTGTAAACACTTGCATGTCTCTTTCTCTCTCTCTCTCTCTCTCTCTCTTTCTTTCTTTCTTTCTTTCTTTCTTTCTTTCTTTCTTTCTTTCTTTCTTTCTTTCTTTCTTTCTTTCTTTCTTTCTTTCTTTCTTTCTTTCTTTCTTTCTTTCTTTCTTTCTTTCTTTCTTTCTTTCTTTCTCTCTCTCCCTCTCTCTCTCTTCCACATCCAGAGCAGAGCTGCCGGAAAACACAATACAATTAATCTCAGTCAAAGTGGTGGGAATACAGTGTAGAGGAGATGATGAACATGAAGAAAGAGAGAAAAAATAATAAGTGGGTAGTTGGGTAGTTTACATGTAACATTGTCTTCGTTTTTGTATGCTTTTGGAAAAAGGCTATTCTGTGTATGTGTAGCTACTTTATTTTGCATGTGCGTGTTTTGGTGTGGGAGTGGGTGTTGGGGTTTGGACTAATAGCTTTATAAACCCATACAAGATTAGAACCCTCCTTCATTTGAACCCAGACCGTATGAAGTGTCTGAGAGCACGGTTGATCACAGAGGCGTTGCTTTTACACAAACCATAAAGCCCAGCCGACTGTGAGAACGTCTTCACTAAAATAATAGCTCCCTATCAACAGTTTCATATGCCGAAACTGCCATTTGCCTTCTGTGACGCAGCTAACCATTCCATATTAGCCGTTTATTGTGTTGTATTTACAACGTGTTTCTCATGTTGTAAAGAGCAGTTCTGTCACCACATCTGAGATCGCCTGGCACCATAACCTCAATTACCCGACTACCCATAATTCACAGCGCCACCACCAATGACATTATACACATCACGTAACGCGCAGAGCCCGACAACGCCAGTAAGTGTAATAACATAATTGAGAAGCCACAAAACATAAATAGAAATGAATAAAGGTTTTCAAAGGAAAATGGTATTACTTTGCTTACTCTAGTCTAAAACCCCCCAAAATAGGAGTATGGTTAAAAATAGTCTTGCTAATAACAACACATTCGTAGCCTGTGACAGTCTGACAGATTGCGTTTGCGGGGTGACCAACTGCGGGAGTTGGTCAGCATGGACTGAGAAATAAGGCCTTTTATTGATAAATATGAATTTTTATCCATTTTAAGACTTTTCAGGCACCTGTAGATTAGGGTAACCAGACATCCTCACCGTCCCTGTTTCTGTTGGCCTGTCCCCCCCCGACGGTGTGAAGATAATGACATATTCCTTTATCCGCGCGGAGACCAAAACAATCAAATGTATCATTTAAAAAATGTGGAGGGGGACATGCTCCCCTTGTTCCCCCTCTAAATTGCGTCAATGCATTTAGCCAATTCAGCGCTAACGTTGCTGTACTCCTGCCTGCTCTAACTAGGAGACGGATCAGTGGGAGGCAGGTTCCCAGAAAGAGTTATATTTTTGGTAGAAAAGGATATTTGCTGCTCTCCTCTTCCAATGGCAACAGAAACGTCTGCTACATTCTTGGAGGGGGGAGAGTTATCTTGACCCCTGTCTTGAAGTGTGTCGGAGTAGAGATAGTGTGTGTGTGTGTGTGTGTGTGTGTGTGTGTATGTGTGTGTGTGTGTGTGTGTGTGTGCCACACCGTCTGTGTGTTTTCTTGTCGGGAAGTTGCTAGCTATGGATTAAAAAAATGAAAGGGGGGAATTGCAGATGAGAGGAGAACAGGAGAGAACAGAGAAGAGGATAGAGGAGAAGCGAACATAAGAGAAAAGGGGAAGGAAGAGGAGGAAGAAGAAGAAGCAGGAGGAAGATGAGAGACAAGGAGAGAAGGGAACACAAGATAAAATAAGAGCAGTGAGGAGCTGAGAGAAGAGAGCTTTGCTGGAGTGCTTGATGCGTGTGGGAGAGGAAAAGGGAGAGGAGCCCAAGTGCTGGTTGTGGTGTGTCTGTGTCTGTGTGTGTATCTGTGTGAGTATCCCCAAGTGTATCTCTGTGTGATCCCTGTGTGTGGGTGTGTGTTTGTGCGTGTGTGTGGTTGTGTCAGTGTGTGTGTGAGAGGGAGGAAGGGGGGGGGGGGGGGGGTTTACACTGGGGCTGTCAGGTCATCTAAGTGGTGTTTGAACGTCCATGAGTCAGCGCTCAGAAATGAAGGAGTACAGCAGGCCATGAATGCGCCTGCTTGTGCATGTGGGTCACCAGGCTCGCTCCGTAACCCCTCCAGCCCTTCGTAGCCCTCTGTGTGCAGGAAGTGGCCGCTCCGCCCCTCGGTCCTACCCGACCCGGTCCCGGACCCGAAGACAGGACTCGTGTGTGTTGTGTGGATGTGTGTGTGTGTGTGTGTGTGTGTGTGTGTGTGTGTGCGCGCGCCTGCACGCGCACAGGAGATGAAGTCCAACACGACCCCAGAGACGTGGACGAAATACTTTGTAGTGTGTTACAACCCTGCCCCCCAAAGAGGAAGACAAAAAAGCTCCAATAATGACTGTGTTTACAGTAGAGAGGGGACTGGGCTGCATAAAGTTGTTATCTTGACCCTAGAGAGCTAGAAGTTAATTGGAGTGTGATTGGGACCGTGTACAGCGAGCCGTCATCATAATACAAATGTTCTCTTGACAGGAGGAGGAGAAACTCGTTTTTTCCTCCTCGTCTGGGCCCATAAACCTTTTAACGATGGGAGTCACATGTTACGCAAAAGGCTTCGGCGGTCGTAGCATCGCATGCTGCACGCAAATTGCTTTTCCTGTTTATGCAGCTGCTATATTCGGAACTCAATTCCAGATAAAACTGTAAATAATGAGGAGGGATATCGCAGATCTAAATATAGCCAATGTGCTGCACCTGGTCTAGCTCAAAACAAAAGATCAGAGAGCGATTTCTGACACTCTGGGTTGGTCAGGTGACTTGCCAGATTTCGAATGATGCCCGTTCGACTAAATCCCCCCGTATAGGATAAACGTCAGCCAAAAATGAAACAATATCTCCCCTCAAAGGAAAATAAACATGCTGGTAACGCTCAACACTACTGTAGCTGTAGTTGGTTATGCAGTATGGTTTTGCTCAAGGGTACTCCAGCAGGGTATAAGATTTGGATCCACTACTACCTGTCAACATCAAGACCACTACTGTTGTTGTTTCTGGTGTTTTAACTGGCCTTACACACAAGCTCATTGCTTGAATCTAGAATTTGAAATCTCCCATTGAAGCCTAAAGCATTGATGGAGGGACTCATGTGCTGAAAGAGACCATGAGTGCATTGGCTTTCAACCAATCACTAACCCCCCCCCCCCCCCCCCCCCCCCCCCCCCCCCCCCCCCAGAGGGGGAGGGAATACTAAAATCCTCTACTGTTCATGTAGCTTTCAATTAAAACGGGACTGCGGGTTTCTGGCGTTTTAAGAAACAGTCTGGTGTTATTCTGAATAACATAATAATGATATGCCCGGGGTCAGTTCTTGACGAGGGGAACAAGTGTATTATTCCCGAGGCTGCGCACAAAAAAACGAAAACAGTGGCCTCTCTAGACTACAGGCGAGCGATTGTTCCCCGGACCGCTCTCCCATGTCCATTGTGCCACCGGAGGGGCTGTGACACCGGGACATCTGTCCACGGTGGGCCCACCAGGAGCCTTCTGACCAGGGGAGGAATCTGGAGAATGTGCTCCCAGGGCCGGCGGGGGAATCGTGGGGATAGCGGGGACGACCAGATGCCTTTTCGCTATGGCTTCCAGGGTTTTAGTTAAACTACTGAAAATCCTCCTGGCCTCGGCTTACCTTTTTTGGCAGGGTTGCTAACCCGGCAGGTCTCCTGGAGGTTTTACCTTGGGAGTCCAGACATGGGTAATGGATACCAATCCACCCCCCCCCCCCACCCCCCCCCCCCCCCCCCCACCACCCCTTAGTCCAAACATATCAGTTGTGCTCATAGTTCATAGTTTGGATGGAGAAGGTCACCTCAAGTGCATTTTTGTGATGTCAGCTCTCGAGGAATGCGTTTCGATGACCATAATCTGTCTACTGGTAGTAGCCCACAAGAGTAGCGTTTGTTAGCGTGTGAAATATGTGTACGTTGCATGAGATACACCTATTTGTGGCATGGCAAAGAGACACCGGTGGTTAGGTGAGTGTGTGTGTGTGTGTGTGTGTTGCCGTGCGCTTTGATGTTACGATTGTCGTGTCTTGAATACTTCTCCATGAATAGCACGGTGGTTTGGGTGAACGAGATGTTCCCAAGAGTCCTGGCTAGTCACAGAATAATTACTTTGGCAGCGGTGGTAATAGCTGGATTCTGGATAACCGAGCTGCTGAATGAAAGCAATACCGCCTGAGAGGACTTGTTTGCATTCGGTTGACAGACGACAGGATCGCTTCCAAGAACTTTGCTAAATTATTTGTCTCCTGTGGTAACAGTTCATTTTTGGGAACGCCACCCGAGAAAATAGTTATCCGTGAAGCATGAATATGCTATTAACACAGTGGTGAGCTGAATAAATCTCATAGGGACTTATGGTAAACAAACCTGTTACCATTGAAATATATATACCATAGTTTGTTCAACTTTCTGTTCAACCCGTGTTACTTTTTATGCAAATGTTTTGCATATCGTGTGTCCACCTGAAACACAAGATATATTTCCTCTTTTCTCCAATTTTCTAAATATATTATATTTCAAAATTGAAATAGAGGATAAACCCCTTGAGATGCAGCATCTCATTTTCAGACACGCATGTTTTAAATAGTGTGTCTGTTTGAACCTCAACTTCCTCCTCTTTACTAAATGTTTGATTTTCACACTCGCTGGTGCAACACAAGGACGGCCACATCCTCAGACCACCTGCTACCCAGTGTTTCCCCTCACAAGATTGACCTTCGAACCTTATACATGTGTTTAGCAGTCCACCAAAAAAAAGATCCAAAGATGATCCGTTCTAGTTTCCTTTGAATCCTAACCTAGTTTTCTTTTTCTCTTCCTGCCCTCTCCCCGTCCCCGCTCTCCTCCTCTCTCCTATCCTCATCTCATCTCTCATCTCCTCTCCCTCTTCACCTTTCCCTCCATCAGCACCCCAGCCCCCCCTCCACCTACATCCACCCACCCCCCCCCCACCCATTGCTGATACCCCAGACAGGAGAATTGCGTGCGACGAGGAGCGGTGTAGTTTTTCGTCAAGCCTGCACAAGTGAGGGAGATGGGGGGGTTGGTTAGTGTTGGGTAGCAGTGGGGTGGATGGGTGTGTGTGTGTGTGTGTGTGTGTGTGGTGATTTGTGTGTGTGTGGGGGGGGGCGGATTCTGGTTTGGATCCATTTTCAAAGGGGCCATCTTTTCATTTGTTTTCCTTCAGCATTTCATTGTTTTTTCATTGATGAAAAAAAAAAAGGAAGACAAGGTATGCACGCACAATCAAACACACACACACACACACACACACAAACTCACACACACACTTCAGGGAAAGGGCCCAGATGGCCATCGCTCATAAAGGGAATATTTCGGGAACAACTCACAGACTGATCCTCCTCGTTGAGACAAGACATCCTCAACCCCCACTAACCAACATCTCCAACAACAAACCCCAGCTGCCAAGTGCAGATCTCTATCTGGTCTGAGATAGGAGCCCAGCGCTGCTCTTCAAATGTCACCCTAAGGAGAATCAAATCTGGATTCCTGTAGACGTTGGAGGGTTTGCGTGCCCACTTTGTTCAGAACCCTTGACATTTGACCCTTTAACAAAAGAACTGATCCAAAACGTCACTTGGCAAGCCTTGGTGAGCCTGGTATCTCTGGAAGCTGCGAGACGTTCCTGCATCTATGAAATCAAACCAGAGGGAATGCTTTTAATCCTGCTCATGGCGAGCAGAAGAGCAACAAAAAAGAAAACATGGAGCTGTCTCCTAGAAGTCTACTTGTGACAAAAGCCGATGTTCACTTATCTGGACCGCTGTTCTGCTCCATCCCAATAATACGCTGTGAAGGGGCCAAGGCTACACTGGCTTTCATTGCTAAACCATACGCAGCTACACAAGCTGATTCGGCTGATTAGTGCACATTGAACTGGGAAGAAGACAGCGGGTTGGGGGTTATTATTAATTGGAATCAGCTGCTGAGGACGTTTTTAGTTTAGGGATGAAAAATGCATGCTTCCTCCTCGGCTCTTTCCCTCACCACACGCAACCTCGTCGTGTCTCCAGTCTGTGACATAGGATTGAAAAACAAAGAGGCATGTAATGGGGCTGTAAGGAGCCAAACATCCCTTTTTGATTCGTACGAATTTATAATGAAGGATTTCCACTTTTAGTTATAGTTATTTATTGATATATTGCTTGGCCGCACCCTTAAGTAAAATTGTGAAATGAGGAAGTGGGGAATCGACAGTGAAAACGCTGGCTTTAGAGAGAGAGAAACACACCGTTTTGTGGACCATCTCGTACATCTAGTACATTCTGTAATCATCTGTTATTATAAGCACAAACAGATGTGACGGTAGGGCAAAGTTAACTCAGTTTGTTATGTTTTATTTCAGTTTGGACCGGGTTCTGTCAAGTGGCGTGTGACAAACCCTGGATGGCCGGGCAGTAGAAGGTCGGTCAAAACAAGTCTGTAATGCTGGGGCGGCGGTTATACACGGCTACAGAACAGCCACTATGGGGGATGATGGGGAAGGGGGGGGGGGGGGGGGGGGCTGGGACTGTCTCCGCTCTTAAGAAAGATTACCTCAGCGCTTAGCACTTCGTTACCTTACGTCTTGCGCTGTTTTATGTGCACGACCGAGCCCAGGTGGGCAGTAATGGGATATTGTATGTCAGGACCCCCCCAAACATACTCCAGAGACTTGTCTTTCTTTCTTTTCTTTTCCCCCTCAGAGTCTCCCAAGCGTATGGGAGGACCACCCTGGGTGAATGTCACGTGGATGGAGGTCACTTATTGTGTTCTACTAGCAGACTATCTGACTTAGAGGAAAGGCTCACAGAGGGCTCTGGTGATAAGGGGCTGATGTCTGAATTGACCGTTTTCTTGAAGACCGTCAGCGTGGTTCGGATATTAGTTAATAATGTATAATAGATAATAGTAATAATAGTCTCAACCATCTGAAAAGGCTTTGCTGAAAAACACATGACAATGTCAATTAGTGGCCAGCCAGGTTGAATTTATTATTTGTAGAAAGGATTGACATACTGCAGTATTGCAGGAGGATGAAGCAGACTGTACAGTTGTATAATGTATAATTTCATTGCATTGAAGTCTCTCACGTGACCAAAAAAACATAACATAACTCAATAACTCACCAAATATTGCTAGAAATACGAAAAGAAGCGATTTCATCTCTCTGGAATTCAATTTCCTGGAAGACATTGGCCTGGGCTAACTTGTTTAAGAACCTACCAGCCAAATCCAAAATATCCCCTTGTTTTTGTTGTCCCAAAACATTCCTGCCTAGAGAGCCTTATTTTCCCGATCATAAAACAAACCTGCAAAGGTGATTTAGCTGTCCGCCGTCACCGCAAATCTCGAGGAGGAAGAATTTCCTCCATCTCACCCCCTCCGTGTGAAACAGCCGTTTCTGGGCAGCAGAGGAAAAGGAAGCTTGCGAGAGAGAGAGTCCACACCCCTGCTCATATCAATCAGCCCTGTTGTCTTTCTGAGGGTGGCTAGCCAGCCAGCCAGTTGGCAGGGATGATAAGGCCATGAGAATCGTCCATTGTTGTCAATGGACGTCAGTGAGTGTGAGAGAGTGCGACTGGGTGTGTGCGCGCGCGCGCGTGTGTGTGTGTGTGTGTGTGTGTGTGTGTCGAAAAGACTAGAGAGTCTGGACAGGACACAAAGCATTTGACTGGAGACTACCCACAGGACACAAATGAACGAGCTATGTTGTTGTTCTTGCTCAGGAAGTTAACATTCTTTACATCTTTATATTCTTAATTTACTTGATTCTGGTGGGAAAGGAAAGAGAGAGAAAAGGGGGGGGGGGGGTGTCTCCATGATGGATGCATGTTTCTCTGAGGCGATTTGGGATAATCTAAGAGTTAATATGAAAAATGGAAAGACAGCGAGAATGGGTGAGGGGAAAGGCTGTGTGAATGGAATGAACTATAGAAAAGGAGGAGGATGAGGAGGGGGGGGGGGGTTTAATCACAGAAACACTGACCCAGAAGAAGGAGAAGACGAAGAAAAAAACCCACGGCAGACACACAAGTGGAAAGCAGAGGAATGTGAGACAGCTGTGGGATACATCCATTTATCCTGCTGCCTTCTGCTGTGTTTCTACTTACAACACGACCAGAGTTGGAGACGGGCAGGGCTGTGATGCGAGGCTGGAGGCGGAGGGGAGAGGGGTCTGAAGAATGGAAACAACTACAACAACAAAGGGACTTTAAATTGAAGAATGAACTAAAACCAAGACAAAAAAAACAACACAAAAAAAACAACAATCCTGCAGCCGTGGATTCAGTCCAGGGCTCGCCAGGCCACAGATCCATGAGTCTGGGCCAAGAAGCACTCCAGCTCCCCTGTCCCTCCCCTGGGTCCTTCACACTATGTGGAGAGAAAGGTCCGCAGACAGGAGGCAGCTGACAGCTCTTTAATTACCTGGCTGGTCGGCTGTAGCCGGCCTGCTGGCTGACTTGCTTCCTCTCTCTCGCTCTCTCGCTCTCTCGCTCTCTCTCTCGCTCTCTCGCTCTCTCGCTCTCTCGCTCTCTCTCCCTCGCTCTCTCCCTTCTCCCCTCTCTCTCTCTCTACCTCTCATGCTATCCCATCTCTCTCTCTCTCCCTTCTCCCCTTTCTCTCTCTCTTCTCCTGTCTCTTTGTCTCTCTCTCTTCTCCTGTCTCTTTGTCTCTCTCTCCCTTCTACCCTATCTCTCTCCCTTCTACCCTCTCTCTCTCCCTTCTACCCTATCTTTCTCCCTTCTACCCTCTCTCTCTCTCTCTCTTTCTCTCTTCTCCTATCTCTCTTTCTCTTTCCCTTCTCTCCTCTCCTTCTCACCCTTCTCCCCTCTCTCTCTCGCTCTCTCTCCCTTCTCCCTTCTCTCTCTTTCCCTCGCTCTCCCTTCTCTCCTCTCTCTTTTAATCTCTCTCTCTCTCCCTCTCTCATGGCCCACCATGCCGGACCACTCCCTACTGCCCTGCTGGCAGCTGAATCCACATCCCCTCGCGTGCAGCAAGAGCCAACCAGCTTCATGCACGCTAACTTAGCACGCTTTACCCAGACGAAAGATGATTTTAACCATTTAGGAATTGGTATTGCTACAGCTTTAGAATTAATAGGTGAACACCGTGTTAACTAACCTAAGGACTACTCTGACCTTCGATCACAGGTGGTCACGTTCTAAGGAAGCACTTCTGCATTATTGGGAAGAGGCGAAGGGTGGCTGTAAATGTGTTGTTTAAAAGGCTTGGTTGTGTACCAGCATGTTCTCGTTTACAACCTTCTGTTTGTGGTCTGTTCCCCAAGCCCAGGAATCAACCCCCCCTTACACGCTCTCTGCCATTTGGAAACGGCTCGTCTTATTTCATTAAATATGGTCGAGACATAGCTTTGGATTCAGGCCTTCGGGGTGTCTACGGAGCGATGATTTATCATAATGACAAGCGGCAGCATTGTTCTGTACTGCCTTGTCTATTGTGAATGATTAATAAGAGGTCATGTATTGTGAAATCTGCTCTGGATTCCCTTGTCAGCATGCAGGTCTGTCTCCGATCTGATGTACTCACGAGCGTACAAACTCTCTGCGTGGCAACGCGTTGTCTTGTGTTCCTTGGATAATCCTGAGACATCCACGGGCCTTGCCTCCCGGTCGTTGCTGAGCGGTTTAATGGGCAGCTAGTCTTTCTAGCACGTTCCATCTTGAACGGATCTCCGCAATCATGAGCAACAGGTGGGCTGCGGATGGTGTTCCCCCTACTGCTCACTCTTAATAAGCCCAGGGCCTGATTCAAAGCAGGGGGAACTTAACATGGTGGAGGCTGGCTTTCTTGTCATGGGCCACACACACGAGCAGAGGCAAACACATGCACGCACTCTTAAATGCACACGCACACACATGCTTGCGTGTGCAAACCCACGCAGACACACACAAATCCACACTACGCAAACACACACGCAAACACAAGCCCGCACACACCCACAAATGCACATACACACACAAACACACACACACACACACACACTAGCACTTTTCACATATAGTATATTCAGTACATGGAGGTGCAGAACAGAAGCAGTAGCAAACTTTCATTCCCACGTCTTTTCTCCCTGTAGTTAGAACAGAGAAGGGTCTCTCCTCTGTACCTCTACAGCTAACAGCCACTCAGCCACTCAGCCCCAGCGAGAGCCAGGACCAGGGCTGAACTGCAGCCCAGGCTACAGCGGCCTGGGGGCTGTAATCAGAGCCCTGTACCGGGGCCCTGCCTATACCGGGCCCTGCCTGCACCGGGGCTCTGGAGTGGTTTGAGCGCTGGCCAGACATTCCTGGAGAGATCGCTGCCCAGACACCCAGCAGCAGCAGCAGCAGCGAGCGAGCGAGCAGCTAGCAGCAGCAGCCAGTCAGCAATGAATTCCAGAATAGCCGGGCCGCGGCTAAAAATAGTCTCCCGGACAGGAGAGGGAGGAGAGCTGGCCGGAGAGAAAGGAGGGGAGGCTGGTTTTTATTCCATTCCATGTCCATTCACAATGTTATCACAGCCGAGAAGAGGAAGAGGAACCACACAGAGCCGCCTGTTAGGGGTTTGTGTGAGTGTGTGCGTGAGCGTGTGCACATGTGTATGTTTTTTGTGTGTGTCCTTGCGCAACAGTCCGAGAAAGAGAAATAAATGACAGTTTTAAAAATGTCTGCGTGCGTGTGGCATTGCTTTTGCTTGCCCCCCGCGCGGGTGTGTGTGCGTGAGAGTGTGTGTAGTGCAGTCCACACAGGAAGAATAAAAAAAGCCGCCTCCTCAGAATCTTATTGCTAAAACAATGTGTCAGCTCACAGGAGCAGCATACTCTCTGCCGACTGTAGGCAGGCCCCGGGGTCCGTTTATTTATTTTTCCTGCAAAGAACAGGCAGCTCGGTTTACATTAGCCACCCTAAACCCCCTTGCTGCGGAACAATCTCGCCTGAAACAGCACTTAGCTGTGCCAAGGCAAAACTGGCTTCGGCAAAATCCTCTATTCTGCCCTTTTTTCTGGTTTTCCCTGCCCTATTCGTGGATTACTCCCCCATCTTTCTTCACACCAAGCCCCTTTTTCCTCCAGACAAAGGAGTTGTAAACTGATTTGAAACGTGTGTAAAATTCACCCTCATCTTTCATTTTCCAAATCCCACTGCGTGTGATGGCTTCTATCCACTCCTACCTCAAAGGGGCCCGCTTTTTTTTTTCTAAAGTCTGTGTTCTGAGCGGACAAAGAAAAAATGATAGAAAAGCTTATATCCTCCAACATTATGCAGACTTGAGAGAGAGTGCGTTTGGAGTGTGAATGCAGGCTCAATCAGCCCTTCTACCGGCTTGTCTGGCCCTCACCTTCCGTGGGCAAACAGGCCCACCTCCTCCCAACAGATGGGTGGAGGAGAGGGAAATAAGAGTTAGAGTGGGGGCTGGAGGGGGAGGGCAGGCGGGCTGGTACATCAGAAGGTTTGGCAGCTGCACTTTATTTGAGGGTCAAAGAGTGAACCAGAAATTGTTCAGAAGAAGGAAAGAAATCCCTTTGAAAGTGAGGTCAGTTGAGTGTCAGGCGTACAGACGACTGAGGTTCTTCTGAACTTTTGATTGTAGTACTTATACCTATTCATTATGCTCCATACGTTTGGCAGACAATACCCTGGATTGATTGCTTCAGAAACTGTTACACAGAGCGCTATTCTTTCAAGCCCTATAGATGCTCACTGCATGACTTCACAGAGTTGCTTTTGGCCTGCTGTTGTGAAGCAGTCGCATCTATGTTTCATCGGGATACAAATAAACGTCTCGGGGCTTATCTGACTGCTCTTGAGAAACATCCCCGGTGAAAAACAGTGGCTATGTAATGGAATTGTAAATGGATAGGGATATAAAAAATGCAGGTTGAATTCGGTGGTAGAGTAACACTAAACTCTTGGGGAGTAATAGTTTAGGTATGGCGAATGAGATATTCCCGTATATTATCCCCCTACGGCAGCTAGTATACGATATAAGATTCATGCTGTCTATGCATTATGAGCCAGAGCTGCAGTGCTGCCTCATCACCAGGGAAAGCTGCAGACATCCACCCACTCATTTCATCCACAATGTGGATCGCATTAAGCCAGCTAAAAAAACAACAGCAGCGGCAGCACAGCAATGTGCTCTCTCGACGACCAATTGACCCCCCTCTTCCCCAAAAAGGCCTTAACAGAGACTCAGGGATCCCTTGAGCCAAATATGAACCGTATGAATGGTATGTTATGTTCTCTGCTGTACAAGTTTGACGGCACTTTGTTTAATTTGGGACGTTTTTAATTGACAGTATGAATTACTGTTCTCTACAGGAGGGAGGGGAGGAGGAACACACAATGTAATGTTTCTTTTACTTTCTAATCATTAGCAGAAGAAGTGTTTAGGGCCAATCAAAGGTAAGCTCTTTATTTTAAAACGTCTCCTTGTGCATGCAGTAATGTTTGTCTTATTGGATAGTTTCACACGTTTCCCCATAGGAAATGCACGCTATTGTCTTATTTTTGCATAGTTTGTTTTGAGCTTTTCACTCTAGTTAAAGAAACACACGCAAACACACACACACACACACACACACACAACATTGACAGAACACACAGCTTCTCATTATCCTTTTATTTAAGTTGTTTATGTACTTTACAGAGGCACGATGAGTGGAGAAACCCCCAAACGGATGAATTAAGACATTTTATAGAATTTGCTGAAATCGAACACTTTGGTTTTGGTAAAACAACATGCAATGACCATTGCTTTCGAATGGACACTAACGTGTATGCCTGATGTCAGTGATTACTGAATAGTAATCACTGTATACAGTTATGGAAGCTCACACACTCCAAAAAAAGCCAACCCATAAATATGGAGTTCTTTTGAATTATTTGTATTTTTTCTAATGGCTTGATAAGCAATAAATATATGTATAAAAAAACACAATGGTAATGATTTTTCATTATAAAATAAAATCATAAAAGATAGCAAAGGCACTGATCATTTTCAACCTTGTTAGTCTAGAATCACTCTCAGACACCAGAACAAAACGAAAAGTGTCATTAGCCAAGAATAGTAATGAGCCTGAACCAAACAAAAGCACTTAAATAACAAAATAATACCAACTTATTATTATTGTCATGACAAAAAAATAATAATATCCAGTCAAGTTTTCCTATGATTATTCAGTGAACCAACGGATATACGTCAGGTATTTCCAGTTCGGCAACAAAATACTTTATGTCAAATTGTACTATCCTTTGTTTCCCAGCATTATGGCACTCCGCAACTTCGGTAGATGACAATACTTCTTCTTTGGTGTTAGCTATTTAGCCAGATGGACCTACATACTTTGCATTTCACCTTCGCATGAGGTTACCTCTATTCCAATCACTTTGGTACAGTTTTGCCATTTGTGTATCTTTCATTATGAGAGCTTATCTGACCCTATGGGTTTACCCAAAACAGGTGGGAAACACACAAAAAACAAACACTGATTTGAGATTTATGCATATCTTTTGTCAAATTCAAAGGAAGAATACAAGTTCTACCATAACATAACGCAATATAAAAGTTTCTTATATTTTGTAGAATCATAAAACAGAAGCGTAATAAAACCAAAATACTAACATAGTATAATTTCATCACTGTAAATCCAGTTGACAATACAAATCCAGGACAAAACGCTACAAGTCTTCCATATGAATCAATACCCAGGACCTTTTCTCCAAACGGACAGACCACTGAAAACATTCCACACACACTCTTTCTTGTATTTTTTCAAGGGGTCTTTTACTATTGTTTTTACTGCATAATTTCCCAACGACATCATCTAATAAATTGGATGATGTCACCCATTAAAACTCCCAGTCCTTAATGCTGTTGCTGAGAAAGGCAGAGGTGTATGGTGCATGGCCTTACAGAACACACACACACAAACACAGGTTGACCCTTTAGACAAGCTCTATTTACAGTCTGAAGCCTTTCCACTGAAGCCTTCCCCCCCCTCGTTTCAAAATAAGAAAAAATAACAATCTTAGTATATATTGAAAAGGTACACTTTAAGATGAAGTATAGGTGACTTCATTCATTACTGGGGGGATCCTGCTGGCAAAAGATTATCCTGTTTGGCTACTGACCTTTGACCTCCCCTGAATCATTTGAATAGCCTACTTCTTAATTTACTGTAACATCCCATCAACCTTCTCTTTTCCTACTTCCTTTGACAAGTCTACATAACCATTTTTACTTTCAGTAATCCTTTCTTTCCTGCTTTCCGGTTTATTCGTTTTTGGACCCACTCCAAAACAAGATAAATCATCTCAAGGGGCCATCCACAAATACAAATCTCTCTTTTCCAATCTCATTGCCACTTCTCATCACCAACCACTCTTTTCTCTTCCCTTCTTCTTCTCTGTCTCACTCTTCACAAATCACTACATCTTGCTAATGCTAACTCTCCCTCTCTCTCTCCTCATCTCTCTCTAGCTCTCTCACCCTCAAATAGAAACAATAGCTGGCTAATTGTGCTGGCTTGACATAACGGCCCCAGTATACACAGCTGGAGGGCTTGGTGATGGTGTGTGTGTGTGTGTGTGTGTGTGTGTGTGTGTGTGTGGGGCAGGGGGGGGGGGGCAACAGCAGATCCCACCTGAGCCAAAGAAGCCATGTCTGGGCTGCTGATAAGATCGCTAGCATGGACACGTCTGCAGCGGCAGCAGCCATTGTCTGTGGAATGCGCTGTGTCATCAGCGTATAGAGAAAGAAACACACCTACTCAGGTCCTTGACACAGAGTAGGTGGCGCTGGATCGGGTGAGATATTAACTAAACGCCAGGGGGGGCATTTAAACACACCTTCGACACCTTAGGCCAGGGTGCACGGATACATTTTAAACACTGCTGATGGTGTCCAGGTTTAAGGTTTAACGCTCGGTTGCTGTCCAAAAATGTGATTTTGTGAGGTTATTTATAAAGGTTATTTTAAAAATATATAAAAAAAGGACCCCCAGCTGTGTGTTTGTTTGCCAGGAACATTCCAGTTCTGTGAGTGATGCATTCTGGGCCATCTCTTGTGACCAAAGGTCCCTCTAGTCTAGTCTAGGTAAGCTGCAGTGGACACAGCATGTCCTTCCAACCATGTCTCCTAAAGTGTAGACACAATGAACTATGTTAGAGAAAACACTGACATGGAACACAGTCTAGGCTATTGTACTAGGCTGCATGTAATCAAGCCTGTGTGTGTGTGTGTGTGTGTGTGTCCATCATTTTGCTTGTGGCCAGGAGGAGGAGGAGGAGGTTAAGATGAATCTCTTTCATCAGTGACCTTTGACCTCCCCCTCTTTTTCCCTCATTCCACAGCAATAAAAGATGGCTGGTCGACCATGTGTTAAAGGTCCTGGTTCTCTCCACATTCCCAAACTAAATCAAAACAATAACATGGCCTCACTGGTGGCATGGCTTTCCTCTCCACTCTCCGGAACGACATAATATAATCTCATTATATGATTGAAAAATAAAAATAAAAACAAGGCACTACATATCCTCAAGTATCGTGCACATATATACGACATATGCATTTAAATGAAGATACACTCGGGCTGCGTGTGTTACATACGCAGCCATAGTTTAATATGCTGATTATACATATAGTTATGTTTCCCCATCACTTAGTAACAGAATTATATATGTCGGTTCCTCCATGAGCTTCAGACTCTTCCAGTAAAATAGCCACATCCACCAGTTTGGCGTTCAAAACTAAAAGCTACACAACTATTAATAAATAATTAACATCAACAGTTATTTTGGAGCAAGACCCTGGTTTGTTAACAAAAAACAAACAAAACAAAAGATACAGGAAGTAAAGATCACAAAAGCATGTGCTCTATGTGAGTTTTAAGGTGCTGTTGTAAACTCAAACTAAAAAAAGGGTTGCGGTTCAGCCAGGAGAGGCAACCGTTTTCTGGTCACTGCGTTTGTGATTCTAACTTGCCTTTCTGCTGAATATGTAAACATTTGAACACAGCAAAGTCTATGGGTGGGCCGACAAAAGACGCACTGGGTGGCATTCTCTCTTGCCAGCTACTTATCTATCTTGCATCTCATATTCTCAAATACATGCTAACTGAATTTCCTCTGGCCAGAGAAGTGCACACGTGTGCATGTGTGTGTGTGTGTGCGCGTTCCTGTGTTGTTTACATATGTCGCTCTGATCCAGATTTCCTGACTCTTGTTGGAAACCTTCCCCAAAAAAGGTGTATCCCAGCAACACACTGGTCGTCAATACCACCCATGTAAACGTTCACATCCCACAGAACCTACACACACACACACACACACACACACACACATGCACAGACACACACACACACACACATGCACACGCACACGCACACACACACACACACACACACACACACACACACACACACACTGTCTGCGTGCCACCCAGCGGTCAGGTGTGGAGGCTGCTGCTGATGTCCAGGGCCTGCTGATACACCTGAGTCATGTCCTCCAGGTCCCCCAGCTGGGAGAAGCTGCCGTTGTCCCCCGGCGACCCAGGCTTCCCCCGGGAACCTCGCCGGCCAAAGCCCTTGGATCCCTGGAGGAGCGGCGGCGCGGCCTGGAAGCCCTGGAAGTTGGCCAGCTGCAGCAGGTTCTCGGCCGACACGCAGGCCCTGATGTTGGGGCGCAGGCGGGAGGAGCTGGGGGGCCACCCGGCCCCGCCGAGGGCGCCGGGGGACAGGGACAGCACCGAGCTGTCTTCCCCTACGATGCTGGAGGGCCGACTCTGGCTGCGGGACAGGCCCGACTCCGCCGCTGTGCCGGCCTCGCAGAGGGCTGCCGCCGCCGCGACCGCCGCCGCCGAAGGGGGCCCGCTGAAGGTGGAGTACTTGCCGTTGCGCTTCAGGATGCCCTTCCGGCCCATGGCTCGTTTGGGCGGGGAGCTGGTGAGCAGCGACATGGCGGCGCCCCCCAGCAGCTCGGAGGACTCGCTGCGCTCCGGGGACGAGTAGTACCCCGACTCCCGCTGTTGTTGGTTGTTCTTGAGGATGCCTTTCTTGGGAAGGGTGGGCGCCGCCATCTTGGCTGGAGAACCCCCCACGGCGTTCTCCAGCGCCTCTTCCTCTCGCTCCGGACCGGACCCGTCTTCCCCCCCTCCTCCTCCTCCTCCTCCTCCTCCTCCTCCTCCTCTCCCGCTGGCCGACGGACGCAGCAGCCCCGCCTGACCTTTCTCCGTGTGGTCGGGGCTGGGTGTGCGAGGCTCCCCGGTGAGCCGGGTCTTCAGGATGCCTTTGGGCCTCTTCAGGCCCGGCTTGTCCTCCGGTCCGGCACCGCCCGGAGCGCCGGCGTCGTTGTTGTCGTCCTCAACGTTCTCCTTCTTGGACTTCTTGGGCCTCTGGCGGAGCAGCTGGGGGGCCGCGGCGGGCTTCTCTGAGCGGTTCTGCCAGTCGATGAGGCGAGCCAGCATGGGGGAGCCCCCGTGGTCGTGCTGGGTCTCGCAGTCGCACACGCTGTTCTTCCAGCCCCAGTTGACCCACCAGTGGTTGGCGATGTCCTCCACGGTGGCCCGGCGCTCTGGGTTCACCATCAGCATCCACCGGATCAGACCCCGGGCGTCTGGAGACGGGACAGAGGAACAGTGGTCAGAAACATCTGCCCGGTTCCGTTTGGTCGTTTAGCAGTTTTTACGCTTTTATAGGAAATGAACGGGGAAGGGAGGCTGAGAAAAAGCTTGTGTCTGTACAACTTCAGTCTATGTCATTCTTATCAAAGGAAACCAAAAGTATTGTTATTTTCTCTTCGCCACAACTTGAGCGGAACATGATGAGGAATGAGATCGAAAAAGAGAGAGACAAAACTGAGACCAAAAGAGAGAGAGAGAGACAGATATGGAGAGACAGTACAGTACAGTGAATATGAGACAGTACCAGAGGACTGGGTGGGCTCTCTGTATTCTCCGTTGCTGATCTGGCGGATGAGGTTCTTGTGGTTCCCGCCATCAAAGGGCATGGCCCCGTAGACCAGGGTGTACAGCAGAACCCCCAGAGCCCAGCTGTCCACCTGTGGACAAAGAAATAAAAAGAAATAAATAAATAAACGTTCAGATCCGCAAATAGAAACAGAAAATTCTGCAATAAGTACGGTGACGCCGTGTGTTGTGCAATGGAAAACCCCATATCTCTGGTTCTATTTAGGTATGAGATTCATATCGACTGAGTCACTCGTGCAGCACCGTGTGCTCGGCTGCATTTGACATTGACCCAGAAAGAGACCTGAGTTATTCTGACTCCTGCCTTATGACACGTCCATATTTCATCCGTCTAGTTCTGGACTTAAAGAATCCCTCTCATGTGGGGGTTTTATGACATCACCCCAGACCAATGTAACGACTGGGTGATGGTAGTGGGGATCGTGGTGGTGGTGGTGGAGGAGGATGAGGGTGGGTGAGGGTGCTGTTTCCATGCACATGATAAATCCTCCTTGACCCCCCCCCCCCCCCCCCCCCCCCCCGGCTCCCCACACCACCACCACCACCACCACCCCACCCCCTGTTGCTCTGTCAAGCAGAAACAAGCCGCCACCAGGTCTTCTAATGCGATGTGGCTGTTACATAAGACCGTGAGTCTGGCGGGGGGCCGAGGGGGGGGGGGGGGGGGGGGGGGGGGATTTGTAATGCAATGAGGCCAGCGGAGATGGCAGTCCACCGCAGCATGGCTCCTGACTGGTTCATCTGAGCTCATCTCATGTGTGCGTGTGAGGATGCGTGTGTGCATGCACATGTCTACGTGCACGGTGTTAGTGTGCTAAAGGGGAGGACAGGACGTCTGGATGTTGGAGGTCTGGTGGTTGCTGGAGACTTAAGAGGGATTGTCTTGGAACAGGAAATCAGATAGGGGCCACTTAAGGGCCATATGAACTTCCTGTCAGGGCCTACAGTGAGAACGTTGCACCCTGTCACCCGTGGTGCTGCTGGGTCCACTCCTGGGGCCAATAGATGATGACCGTCGTGTTTCTATTTCAAGCCGCTGAAATGTGTTTGCTGCAATTTGCGGCTTTTGCCTCAGCCCGGGACTCCTGCCATTTTTTCCCCCGATGGCAATCGCCGCTGCTGCCGCTGTTTTTAGCGCTCTAAAGTAAATTACTGTGAATTACGGTAAAATGGAATGGTTGGACTTGGATGAAAAAATTGTTTGGCTTTGTTTTGTATAACTGTCACAGCGTAGAGCAGACAGACTTGTTTGTGGATCGCTTTGAACTCGGTAGCCTAAATAACGGGCTTTCAAGGAGCAGTTTTGCCATTCGTGTTAGACCTCTGACTTAGACCGTGAGCAATGCATGGTGGGCCCTTGAAGCTAACTGGGTTCCTGTTAGATGTAGTTGTTGTGAGCCAGTGGCATCTCCCACAGCTCCTCTACTTCAAAGCAGCCACTCGGGATGACCACAGACGGGGGAGGGGAAGAGGTGGGAAGATGGGATGGATGTATGATATGTAGACAGTATCTAACCTCACCCACCACCGCCACCCCCTCTCGGCCTGTGAAGATCTGAGACAGCCTCCCCGCCCCCGCCAAGAATGGAATCATAGGAGTGAATCCATCGAAGAGCCCACCTACTATAGCCCGGCCAGTGTGAGTGTTTTCGATGCTGTTTGAAGATGGTCTGAATCATCGCTGCGATAACAAGTGAAGGTCATCTAGCTAGAGTTTATCGGCAGTCACAGAGGGTTCATAGAAATGTATAAAAAAAAAACTGTGCTTTAATCCAAAGCGATTTACAGTTCATTCAGATAAAGGTTATTAAGGATCAGAGTCGTCTTGCTCAAGGGTGCCTACAGGTTGGGCGGCGAACATGGGGGATCGAACCCAGTACCTTTTCGCTAGGAGTTGGGAACACACTAGCCTCTTCACTGTCACCTATAGGGGGGGGGGGGGGGGGGGGGGGCAGGATAGTGTTTGAAGGGTATGAAGTGGGTGTGGGGTGAAGGATGGGTGACAGTGAGACTAAATAGTGCACAATGGAATGGAACCGAGTCATGTTTCATTAGGGGTTTGGTTCTGATTGGCTATGGCTTTCCCCTCACCTCAGGGCCGCGGTAAGGTTTTCCATTGACGATCTCTGGCGAAGCGTAGAGTGGACTGCCGCAGAAGGTCTGCAGCAGCTTGTCCTTGTGGTACAGGTTGGATAGCCCAAAGTCGGCGATCTGGAGAGACAGGCAAGCAGCGGTCGTTTGGTGAGTGGGTGTGGAAGGGAGGGGCCATGGGATGTGTGTTCATCCGCAATGTAAAGATCATTTCAGCGGAGGACGGGGCTAATCCTATGTGCAGTGTTGTGACTGTCGATCGCAACGCAGATCAAGGGTGCAACCCCCCAAAAAAGGTAATAATTCTTACCTTAATATTACCGTTTTCGTCCAGTAGCACATTTTCCAGTTTGAGATCCCTGTGGACCACTCCATTCTGTCAACAACAACATCAACAGAGAACAATGTCAGTGAAATATATGCATGAATAGTGATATCCTTCATGACAGCTGAAACCAAGCGAAGAAACAGTGGAGTGTATTTAGCGGTGATTTACTCAGACGGGCTATCGCGCCGCTCTCAGGGGAAATCAAGACAGCCTGTTGGGATAGCTCTGCTTAATTGGGATTGCTGTGCTGACATATTTATCTTCCTTATTTTTTTCTTCTGGCTAACATGTGTCATACAGATATGAGACTTGAAGTAATTCCAAGGACTATTATGGAAAAAAATAAACAATCACCCGAAACGTTTCATCGTTTAACATTGCAGCAACAACATCAAAAATAGAGTAAACATGTGTCTTTTAGGGGGTACTAAAAATTCTTTCAAATGTAGGTGGGGGAGTGTGGGGTGAGACAGTGACTTCATTTCCACATCCCTGCGGCCTGGTTTGGTTGTATTCTATTGGTTATTGTCTGACAACAACCTCATGCTCATATGGTTGTGATTGGTTATTGGTTCACTGCCCCCCCCCCCCCCCCCCCCACCCCCCCCCCCCCCCCCACCTCAGTGTGAGGCGGTGGCGATTAGTAGTGAGGGGCGGTGATGATTCATCTTCCCTGGCACTGCAAGCCACACACAACCCCCCCCCCCCACACACACACACACACTCACACTACAGGCATGACATCATATCTATCTCCAGCTGGAAAGATGATGACTCTAGGGGATTGGTGTGTAGGGAGGGAGGGAGGGGGCGGGACTGAGGTGAGGTAGGGGTGTGTGTGTGTGTGGGGGGGGCTAGGTGTAGGTGCCAGCGGAAGTAGAGGAGATGAGTGCGCATTCATCAGTGTGGAAAACAAAAACACAAAACGGGGAGAGAAAAAGTTGAGCTAAATTAGCACCAGTTGATGCATATATAGGGCTTGTACCTCAGAATGCATCATGGGAGTTTTTGTTGGCGATACTCCGCCATATTGAGAGGACTCACGAGAGATGTAGTACTGTAAAATCCTCAATCAATTGTAATATACCGTAACCTAGGCTGATGAAAACGCTGCCACGTCTCGCATGACAAACGCTGTGGCAGTTTTAAAAACAACAATGCCTTCCTGTAATGACAACTCATTTCACGATTAATTACTGCTCAATGACCGAAAAAAACATTCCAATGCTCCTATGCTTCCAAAATGTATGTGGTCATTGCAAGGTGACGACAAGCCCTATAAACAGTATATGGATATGGATATATATATATATATATATATATATATATATATATAAACTGGAAGTGGATTTGAGGCCTGCTGAACTGGGCAGGCCTGTGTTCCATCTTGCATACAGAAACAGATGGCTCCCTACGGCCAGTGCGCCAAGAACAGCATGGCGAGATCAGCACGGCAGACTGAACAACTATGCGGTGGACGGCATGGTGAATGTAACCGAGAGAGTACACACACCCTGGCCTGGACTACATGAAACAAGACAAAAACAATCTGGGATTTACATATGTGTTGTGTGTGTGTGTGTGTGTGTGTGTGTGTGTGTGTGTGTGTGTGTGTGTTGTGTGTGTGTGTGTGTGTGTGTGTTGTGTGTGTGTGTGTGTGTGTGTGTGTGTGTGTGTGTGTGTGTGTGTGTGGAAGTGTATGAGAGGGGTAGAGAGATTGAGACAGAGAGGAAGAGGGAGAGATGGAGAGAGGGAAACAGATCAACAGAGAGATAGAGAGACAGAGAGAGAGACATCGAAGTCCACTGAATGAATCAGTGTATACCAAAGCCTGTGCTTGTCCTACAGTATATGTGTGTGTTTATTTATGTATTTGTGTGTGTATGCCTTGGAGTACAGTGTATGTGTGTGTGTGTGTGTGTGTGTGTGTGTGTGTGTGTGTGTGTGTGTGTGTGAGCTCTGTGTCACCTTGTGGCAGTGGTGCACGGCAGAGACGATCTGTCTGAAGAAGCGTCGCGTCTCTCGCTCGCCCAGACGCCGGCGCTCGTTGATGTAGTCATACAGCTCTCCCTTGCTGGCGTACTCCATCACAATCACAATCTTGTCCTTGTTTTCAAACACTGAGGGCAGAGAGAGGGAGATGGAGAGAGAGGGGAAAGGGATTATTATTAGGTCATTGGCGCCGTGAACACATGATGATCTCTCCGGGTCGGCGTTGCCAATGTTTATCTATCGAGTCACTCCTTGAAGCCCGACCTAGCGTTGACGCTAGCCTGGGTACAGCGGACCGCTCGGTTTCTCCTCCATGACGCTCTGCTCAAGGTTCAAACTGTTTCACCTTTGACCCCGGTTGATGCTGACCGCTCGAAGCGCGTCCAATCAGAGTACAGCTTTGTCGGACATTCTAAAACCAACTGAATCTAAATGGCAACGGCGACTTGCAGAAAATATTTCTTCATTCATTCATTGTGAGCAGGCCTCTTGATATCTGTTGCTAGCTGTATACAAGGTAAACACAGGGATTTCAAACCTCGAAATCCTAGGAGTCAACCGCTACATTATCCAACTTTCATCATCTTCATGATTCTATAAACATAACCATAACCATAGGCTTAACAGTAATCCGGTCGGACAGTGGTTTCAGATGTTCATCATCAGTGCATTTAATTTCACATTTCAGCGTGATGGAGACATTGTTATAGAGCAGCGCGTGTGAATGTGTTCTTTTCTTCTCCCCCTTTGTGTCGGAGCGGGTCTCCACATTCCAGGAGCCATTACATTTCTGAACGTCTCCCAGGGTTACATCACCTAAACCCCACCTCATCTGAGTCGCAGGGAGGGACTGTTGTTTAAATCAAACCAACCCCTCAGAGAGCAGGGGAGGGGTTGGACATCAAGGAGAAGAAAGAGAGGGGGAGAGGAAGAAAGAGAGAGATAGCGGAAGAGTGAGGGAGAGAGATAAAGAGGGGGGAGGAGAGACTGTTAAACTCTTTTTCAAGCCACTTTATAACAACTCTCTCCAATAGTTTTGGGACACCACCCTTAAGCCTTTCCCCATTTGCACAGATGCTGAATATCACACTGGGCCCTGTCCAGTGTTGACGCAATCGACATGTTTTGTATCAGTAACAACATGTGGTGTATTAGCTCCACTTCAAATATCCACTTGTTGAGTGATGGAAAGATGGCGGGTGAGAGAATGAAGGAGCCATGGTGAGAGAGAGAGATGGAGGGAAAGAGAGAGATACAGAGGGAGAGACAGAGAGATAGACAGACAGAGTGAGAGAGAGCGACAGAGAGAGAGACGGAGAGGGAAGGAGGGGGTAAGGAACGACGACCACATCCCAGTGGGCCGTGGCGCTCCTCATTGTGTGGCATGGTTTTCCCACACCGCAGGGTCACCGGGGGTGAGGGCCTCTGCTTTCTGCACCCATGACTGAGCACCTTCACATTGTGTGACCCTACTCCTCTCTTACCCCCACCCCTCCTCCTCCTCCCCCTCCTGCTTTCCCATGGGGGCCCTCTTTGGAGTCTTAATCCTGTAGAACAACACTGGGTCGCTGAGTGATGGTAATTCTCCCCGATTGTGACTGTCTGGCCGGCTGGGCCGCTAACACCCTGAGGGGGTCCGGTCCCAGTCTCCAAAGCCCTCAGAAGACACACACAGAGTGCCGGCTGGAGGCTAGGAGAGGGTTCTGTTCTGTCTGTGCTGTGATTGGTGGACGGACCTGTGGCACTGACCCGTGGCAAGGGTCAGGGTTTTTTGTAATCAAAAACACTCAGGTTCCCCCTTTGTGGGGGCTTTCATTTACCCGTTGACCTCTTCGCCGGCGAGGTAATTACCTGGCTGATGGGTGATGTAACTCAGGTGAGGGGCCGCCTGTTTACCGCCGACCCCGTCGTTCGCTTTGTGTGGGTCAGAGTTAACCGTCCTCCCTTCGCCAGGCCCCCCCATATCCACACACACTACTGTTGTGACATTATACACCTGGGGTCTTCATCAGGTGCATGCCTTTAGCTTAGTTATTTGTGGTGAGTTGAGAGATCTACAACCAGTACACTTGTATGTCTGACTTTGAGACACATTATGATTTCCTCCATCTTAATGCTAAGCTAATAGCATGGTTAAGTCCTTGGCCAGGGTTGATTAAACGAACAAACAGAGAGACAGTACTTGGACAGTAAATTAATCAATGTTACTGTACTCTCTCTCTCTCTCTCTCTCTCTCTCTCTCTCTCTCTCTCTCTCTCTCTCTCTCTCTCTCTCTCTCATACTCTGCTGTCTCCTCCTCGACTAGTCTCCTCAATATCAGAAGGGAGGTGCTAGAGCTGCACGAAACTAGCAGCAGTCACTCTGCTTCTGCAGGCTCTGTGTCTGGGACAATGGGGCATCCCAAACAGCCAACATGCAAACAACCAACACACACATACAATTTAGCTAGATGACCCAAATTTTAGCCTTGTATAACATTCTTTTGGGGAGGCCTAGCAAAGGTTTGACAGTAGGGGGTGGACTGGTTACAAGCAGTGAAGAGCAACATAGCACTTTTAAACTGCCTCATGATATCTGGACAGAATGCTGATGGTGGTTGAAGTCGAACTAAGAGAGAAAGAGAGAGAGACAGAGAGAGAACAAAAGAGAAAGAGAAAAAAAAGAGAAAGAGAGAGAGCAAGAGAGAGAGACAGAGAGAGTCAGTGGTAAAGGATGATCGCCCCACACACATCTGGTGTGGCTTTACTCTTTACACAAGGCAGTTAGCGGGGGCTTTCGTGGAGGGTGTCTACGGATACACATATCCAGCGGGTGAGGTGGTGGGGTGGGGTAGGGGTGGGGGGTTCCTATACATCTTCAAGGAGAGCCTGGGTGGGGGCCAGGCCACAACAGTAAACACTGGGTTTAAAGAAGAAACACCTGCATAAAGAAAAGAGGGCAAGGCACTGCAAGAAATGCACTTGATGATTGGGGAGAAGGCTACACACACTCGCACACACACACACACACACACACACACACACACACAAACACGCTCACACACACACACGCACACATACACACATTTATAACAGACAAAGACATGCCAATATTCATGGTCACGCTCACACACACACTCTCACACTCACACTAGCACACTCATTCAGGATGGGCCCCCACACACACACACACACACACTTGCACTCATACACACATACACACACACACATGCACACACCTGCACACACACACACACACACACTTGCACTCATACACACATACACACACACACACATGCACACACCTGCACACACACACACACACACGCACACACTCACACACACACACACACACACACACACAAACACACACAAAAGCACACACACTAACACAAACGAGGGACACCAGGAACGTTGATAAAGTCCTGTGTTCTTTTAATCATTCTCCCAGACGCCGAGCAAAACAGTCCCGACCACAAGCCCTCTGGCTGACTACTGGCACGTTCCCATGACAAATAGCGCTGTTTGTCGTCTACACACACACACACACACACACACACACACACACACAGTCTGATACTCTGATAACCATCCACGGACTTCAAAACGAAACAAAGGGCAGCGGTTGGGCCAGTTTGGCCGGGTCGCATATACCCAGCTGCTGGCCTGGCAGCAAGCCTGCCCATCCCATAGAAACCTCTCGCTTTGTTGACATGGAGCTATAAATAGCCACTTTCGTCCTTGTATAAAAAAAAAAGAAAAGAAAAGGTTACTGCTGCCTTCTCACATGGCCGTGCCTTTAGGTGACTTTAATTGCCAGCGTTTAGGCCCGGGCGTATTCTTCTACTAGTTGATTGATGGTGGGTAATATGCGTCGGGATTTCAATGGGGATTGTTGGACCGTATGCGTTGCTATTATTTCAAGGCCCTATAAGCAAAAAGCTTGGTTTTCTTTTAAATTCCGGTCAGGTGAGTCATTGAATAGAAACCATATCAGACGGATATGTGGTTCTCATATAAAAGCACGTAAATATTCCTTCTGAGCCGCGCTTGAAGGCTTAGCTATGTTATGGGAACGGTTTGCCGGGCCAGATAGATGTGGAATTCACTGCAGGGGGGAGGGAGTGAAATAGAGGGGTTTCCTCTCCGCACGTTGAATCACACCGGAGTTCTACAGGGACCAGGTGACTGGGGTCAGCACACACACACACACACACACACACACACACACACACTTAAACAAACAAACACACACACACACACACACACATGCACACATACACTAGTGGACTGTCATACACTTGCGCAGATACACACATGCAAAATGACACACATGCACAAAATGACACACATACACACACATGCATATTCAAACAGACTGACACACATAAACGCCATACAATCACACACACATACAAACACAAACACAAACAAACACACACACACAACTGGTTCCCAGCTGCAGTTGTGTGTGTGTGAGTATCAGCAGATGTCTGGCCCAGGAGATCAAGACCGGGGTAGACTAGGGCTGAAACCTCTTCAGATGTGGAGAGGGCAGCCCTAGCAGAACCCTTACTCTTTAAAACACCTATGCACACACACGCAGACGCACACTCACGCACACACACAAACACACACACACACACACACAGACGTAGGCACAGAGATAGACACAGATGCTTGGAAACACAACCACACACACACACACATACACCCACATTCAAAACACACAAACACACACACACTAAGTGCAAAAAGCACATTTTCGAAGCCATCCAAATGCAAGCAGTCAGAGCCAATGGGAAGAGGGCCTGGACCAGATGTCCAGACAGACCGGGGAAGAAGATGGATAACATCCCAGAGCTGTTTTCCCGCTCATGTTATGACAGCTACATGTCATAACATGGCTGTCCTACGGCCCAGCCACCAGTAGTGCAACAGCTGAGGGACAGTGCTGTGTGTGTATGTGTGCGTGTGCATGTGTGTGTGTGCATAAGTGCATGCATGCATTCGTGTGTGTGAAGCCATGAAGTCGACATTGGTTTATGTCTGTGTGTGTGTTTACCTATAGCTAATGTGAGAGTGTGTGTGTTTGTTATTATAGGCATCATGTGTGTTACTAAGTACATGCTGTGCCTGAAAGAATGCGCTAGCATGTTTGTTTGTCTGTATCTATATGTGTGAGTGTGTATGTGTGTGAGTGTGTGTGTGTGTGTGTCGGTGTATGTGTATATGTCTGTCAGTGTGTGTGTATGTGTGTGTCTGTGTGTGTAGGTGGATGTGTATGTATGTATGTCAGCGGCTGAGTGTGTGTAACTTGTGTTTATATCTCACCTTCGTATATAGAGATGATGTGTGGGTGGCGTAGTGATGACATGATCTCGATCTCTCGCCGTATGTGCACCATGTCCTGCTCGTCCTTGATCTTCTCCTTCCGGATCGACTTGATGGCCACCTGGAGACAGAGAGAGCGGCCCGGTCAATAGACAGAACTCTACAATCCATTAGCTGTTAGCAGCTATAGCAATGGCCAGCTGTTAGCATCCTTTGGCAAACAAATCTGAATTGTTATTATTGAGTGCATTTAATTTGACTTGAACTACAGGAAATCTGAAGGTAGATTTCCGCAGAAAACCCATTTACTCTAGTCCCTCGGCATGACAAAATAACTTTAGAGTAGTCATGGTAGCCATAATATAGACAGTCACCTGCCATGTAATTTAACCAGTCTCTTGGTTGGCTGTGGGAGGTCAAATATGAGGGTTCTCCTCTCTCTCTCCTTGGAGAAAAACAACCTTCCATGTGGTGGCCCTAATGGAGGCCTTCTTTGTATTCTTTAGGGCACATGTCTACATTTAGCCCTGTGTGTGTCAGTGTTTGGGCTGGGCCAAGGAACCGGGGGGGGGGGGGGGGGGGGGGGGGGGGGGGGGGGGGGGGGGGGGGGGGGGGGGGGGGGGGGGGGGGGGGGGGGGGGGGCTAACCCTGCCCTAATGGAAAGATCAAGTGAAGCAGCAGATCCACAAGGTTTTACACTTCCATTTCCACTGAATGTGGAGGTTGAAACTATTTTACATTTCCTCCACCACCTGTCATGGGAAACAGCTCTTAAGATCAGATCAGATAAGGTTCTGATCGTCTGTAAAGGAACCATTGAAGGAGAACTCAAAAACATTTAATGAATGTCACTCAGAACTCCATTGTTCTCGCAATGAATACCCTCTATCTTCCCAGGTCCCAGCCTAGGAGTCGCTGGGCAGAATTGGACCACCGGGAAGTAGAAGAGAAAGTAGGGAAGCACAGAGTGGAGGACTTTTTTTGGGGGGGGGGGGGGGGGGGGGTTCTAACAAATTCTTGCTTATGAGGATCCATGGTCAACAATTACATTTGATTTGATAATTTCACACTGTCATGCAAATTCCATGCAGCCAAGGGCCAATGGCAACTGGGTGCATTCAGTCTCCCAGTTTCTGGCCGAGGTACTCCTCAAAATGAAAGCTTAGCCTGCTACTCCAAATAAACCAATAAGAGCACACCGTCTAGCACATGTCCATATAATTGCAGCCTAAACATTCTGGATTCGGTTCTGGTCCTCCTTTGATCAGGCCTTATATAGGGTCCATTCATTCCCAATTCTGTTAGTTTAAACTCTTGTCCTCTAGGTCTAGGAGCTAAGCGGTTGGATTCCACAGAGCCCGACTTTATTCCATGCAGAAGAAACCACAGGCAGTAACGGGTGCCAAGCTAATTACCGTGTACATCCATAAAAATAACCCCAAATCGGAATAGCTCCCATCCAGAGCATTGCTTTGATTACATAGAATTAAAGGAAGGGGGTCAGTCGTAAACAAGAAGGGGTCCCCCCTGTGTCCGTCAACATACCTAGCGGTGGCATTTGTTACCTGGTGCTCTTAATTGGTAAAGCTGTTATTGTCTGAAGCAAAGTTATTTTCCCTTACCTCATTGGGGCCATTGGAACATTTCACTTCCAAAACCCTTCATTTCCCAGACTTCACTATTCTTATCCACATAAGGTTCTTATGGGTTTTAATTTAGAAAATGAAAGGTGCAATGCCAATTTCTGTTGGAATACGCCAGTGAGACTGCCACCTCTATACAATCCCTTTTTCAAAAACAACCCATTAAAATGTTGAATATGTGGAAAACTCTCTCGTGCAATAGAGAGAAAAGTTCACCCAAATCTAGAAGTTAACTTTCCAGTGGGTGATTTTGTAGATGGTGATTTTCAAAGAAAAAAAAAAACACAGCCGGCAATCAATCCCTGAACTGCCATGATGCTAATACCGCGCTCTACGCAAGGCTCATTAAATGAGCAAGCATTCCCACAGCACAGCTTGAGATAAAGCCAGCCATCGCGAGCTTGTGTGTCTCTCTTCGCGTTGCCCTGCCGTGACCCTGCAGTGGATCATTAAACAGGATTGCAGATCACCCACTCGCCAGCTGCCTTGGCTGGCCAACCCAGCTACGCATAAGTGGAGCCCCCATTACTGTCACTCACAGCAGACCGCTGACCAACCCTTAGCCAGCGTCTGCCAGGTATAGGTCTGGTCAAGTCCCGCCCCCCCCCCCCCCGGCCCTCTGCTTGCGACAGAGGCCTTTTGAAGTGCGTGTCCGTGTCTCGCTTCAGCGGAGCCTGACATCGGTCAGAGCTTTCTCAGGTCGTTAGGACAAGAGAGAGAGAGAGAAAAAAAGAGGAGGTATCACAAGTCACAAGTTCTTCCCCCGCCTCTTCCACCGATTGTGTTTATCTGCTGAGAAGAGTAGGTGGGTGGAGGGGGACGAGGTTGAGAGGGGGAGGGGGAGGGGTGAGTCACAGAGTGGAGGAAAGGAGGTACACAATGGATTGAGAGAGGGGAATATAGCGGGACAGGGAGAGTGATGACAGAGAGAGAGAGAGAGAGAGAGAGAGAGAGAGAGAGAGAGAGAGAGAGAGAGAGAGAGAGAGAGAGAGAGAGAGAGAGAGAGAGAGAGAGAGAGAGAGAGAGAGAGAGAGAGAGAGAGAGAGAGAGAGAGAGAGAGAGAGGTGAAGGGTGAAGGACATTCGGGGGGTGAGTCAGAAGGAGAAAAGCAGAGAAACAGAGAGATAGAGACAGGGAGAGAGCAATAGAAATAGAGAGACTGACACACACACACACACACACACACACACACACACACAGATAGAGAATATGGGAGTAGTAAAATACATTCACAATTCCAGCAAGCTGACTTCTGAACTGGAACCAGGAAAGGTTCAGATGAACTCCACCACACATAGCAGAGATAAGACACAAGGGGAAAGCTTTCCTCTCCTCTCTCTCTCTCTCTCCAGTGAATCCATTGCTGCAGAGTGATGTCATCTGGTGCTTTAAGCTCATATTAACAGGACTCCGTCACCCCTTCGAGGGACGCCCACACCCTGGGCTGATGTTATTGTGGGGTTCCCTCCGTCTCCATCTAGACTGCTCATCTGGGACCCTCTTCGCCACCTCAACCACCACCCCCCAACCCTTATACCACAGCCTTTTACAGGAAATTAACTTTCCCTTGCAATCTTATTTCCTACAGGGACGGGCCTTTCATGTGTCGCTGGTCATTTTGTCCCCTGCTGTCACCACCACAACCTTTTTTTACTGCTAATGCTAATGCTACAGGCTGTGGGATATGCTAGACAATTAAGCACACACACACACACACACACACACACACATACAGACGTAGACACAAACATAAGCACACAAGCATGGACACACACACACACACACACACACAACAATGCACACTTTGACCTTATATATTTATGAACAGCCGTTCAGTGTCACAAAATGAGGGTGTCTAAAACACCCTATACACACGCAGATATATCCCCACACGCCCCTCCCAGCCGGTTCCCCGAAAGTGTCCAGGGGCGAGCGGCGTGGCTAACCTCACTGTAATGCGTTGTGTCCCAGCAACGCAACACACAGCTGCTAAAGGTTAACGCAGCGCTGTAATAGCTTCAGCCGTTGTGACTCTGACACATTGGAAGTGCTTGACATCCAACCACTACCAGTCTCTCTGTAGACCCATCAGTCCATTCAAAACACTTGACGCGCACACACCTACGCTCCCCCCCCCCCCCCCCCCCCCCCCCCCCCGCCCTCGCGCTCAGCAACACCACATCTCACTGACCCCATGGGAGAGCCTCGGGGTCGGAGGTCAGATAAACCGTGTTATGTTGCCCTCCTGCACCGCATAGGCAGGCAGTGCATGTCAAATGCAGTGACCAACCCCCCCCGCCCCCTCTGTAATGCCCCCCCACCCCCTGCAATATCAGACATTCCCCACAGTCTGCTGGTGGAGATAAGGCTGTTAGTGTATAGAGAGATGGACTATATAAGTGCAGTTAGTCTCAACAACAGCATTTAGCCCATGTAGATAAGGCAGTTAGCAATGAATGCGTGGGTCATGCAGTTCACCTTGGGTTTATTATCCTGCTAAAATATGACTGAATGCATGTCAAATTTTGAAAAAGGAGCGTGAAGCATGTATGACAAGATAAACGCGTATGTTCACCTTTGATGAACTGTTACAACACCCCTGCTCTGCCGAGACGCATGCGAAGCGAGGAATACACTTGTGAACTAATAAATATTATTATTTTTTAATAATTTGGGTCGGGCTGGATCCAATGAAAGGTGATGCGGTGAAGTCATCAACAACAATGTTGCAGACTGGATCAGAGGCAGACGTATTCTGTAACATGAGGAGGTTTCACCCCAACCCGGTATCCCTGATATGAGAGTACTAAGCCAGCCATGAGGGGGAGCTGTGAGAGAGGGCTTAAGGTTCCGCTGTCAGGCACGCAGTTGCCAAGAGTAAAGTGTGTGTGTGTGTGTGTGTGTGTGTGTGTGTGTGGTGAGTGTGGTGAGGTGGGGGGGGGGGGTACTTTGTTGACCTATACCCTGTCGCCCCCTCCACTAGTGTTCCTAATACATGGAAAGATCGTCATGTTCTGCCAGAATGGGGGCAGGGGGTCCGGTTTTGCCACACGTGTAAATGTTTTAAAAGGTATAAGGACAAGGACAGTTCAAATATCAAAGAACAGTTAAGCTGTCGGCATGAAGCGCATGCACTCACGTGCACACATACACACACACAAATACACACACACGCCTCTCACAGACACACGTAGACTTATCTCTCTCTCTCTCTCTCTTTATTTCTTTCTTTCTCTCTCTCTCTCTCTCTCTCTCTCTCTCACACACACACACACACACACACACACACACACACACACACACACACACACACACACACACCAAAATAAAATAAAAATGACCCTCACAAATCCTGTAGCCTTTCACACAACATTGTGGACCATGCTTGCACAACTGTGAAAGCCTATGAAACGTTAACCTAGGTCATTTCTGCATTAAATTGTACTATTTGGCACCATTGAATGTGCGTGGGTGTAAATATATCTTTAGGAGACTGTTGGTTGACTTTAATAGCGCGTGCCTCACTGGGGTCACTAGTGCGGCCACATCGTTCTATCAGTAGCCTGATTTTAGCGTCAACACAAAAGCATCCGGTCGCTGCGCTGGGAATGAGAGCGCGTGCAGTGCGGACTCTCGGGCCCCCTGAGGTCCATTTGAGCACTGAGGGTGGGGGTGGGGGGGGGGGGGGGGGGGGGGGTGAGTCACAGAGTGGAGGAAAGGAGGTACACAATGGATTGAGAGAGGGGAATATAGCGGGACAGGGAGAGTGATGACAGAGAGAGAGAGAGAGAGAGAGAGAGAGAGAGAGAGAGAGAGAGAGAGAGAGAGAGAGAGAGAGAGAGAGAGAGAGAGAGAGAGAGAGAGAGAGAGAGAGAGAGAGAGAGAGAGAGAGAGAGAGAGAGAGAGAGAGAGAGAGAGGTGAAGGGTGAAGGACATTCGGGGGGTGAGTCAGAAGGAGACCACGGGGGAATAGCCTACACGCCGTGTGCACTCGCCTGTATGAGTGGAACAAGGCAGGGTAGTTATTTTTGGACCACTGTTGTTTGTAGTGAGTGACTAGGCGCAAGGGCGTCGCTGGCGCGCATGGCTGAATTACAGACAGTCTAGAAAAACCACCTTAAAAGACCCTGACAGATGTTTACATTTGACTGAGTGAGTTCTCAAGTGGCCGCTCACCTCTCTCCCGGAGTGCCGCTCGATGGCTTTCCTCACTTTGCCATATGTGCCTCTTCCGAGCGTCTCAAGCAGCTCGTAGCGATGTTTCAGGTTGTGCTTGTGGTGGTGCTTTTTCACGCCAGAGTTTCTCCTTCCGTCCTCCTGCGCCGTGTTCTCTACAGTGGAGTTGGAGCCAACAGGTTGCTGTGGAGGGGAGACGTCGCCCCCTCTTTGCTTGCCCGTAGAGACTTTGGCCCCGGGCCGGGATAATCCCCGTTGGGCCGCTATACACGCGGTTTCCATCTCGATAGGGAAGTATTCACTCTAACATCCCACTGTTAAAATAGCTCAAACTAACTAGTTTTTAAAACGATAATATAATACTTATAGGCCTAGTAATAGTTTTAATAAATAAATAAATACAAAAGAATAATGCGTACTAGATAATATATTAGTGGAAAGTGTTATTTCCAGATTGTCTTGAATGATAATTTGGTTCGGTCATACTTGGAGTAAAAACATTGTTGCCAAACTTTTCATATCAATAGCGCTGTATAGTCCGTCTACTGTCAGATTAACTGCAAATAGCCATCAGACGGGCATTATCATTCTGGTATATAATAACATAATTCATAGTCATAAAGGGTCTACGACTATACTGTAGACTCATATGTTTTCAGAATAAGACACCGCATGTCAACTTCTGAACTTTTGCTTTCTAAAATAATATATAGGTAATTATGTATGCGGACAATAGAGAGCTTTTAACAGCAATATATAAGTACAATAACAAAATAACGATCCATCTATAGAATTCGTTAGTGGTCTGGCGTAATCTCGTAGTCTGTCGTTGTTTCATTGGTCGTTCACATTGTCTGTCGTCTAAACGCTGCCAACATCATATTAACTCACAACTAAAAGGCCAAACCCTCAGCGTCATTGCCTCCCGAGAAAGCAGCGACGAAACCGGCGTTGTGGATGAAGATGACCCTCATTTTGTCCACAGCCCAGGTGTCGCGTCACTCATCTGGACTCTCTCCGCTGCGCCAGTGCCCCATGCCCAAATCGACGCTAGAGATGCGCTGTGGTCGGATAGCTCAACGGGAGACGTTCTGAATGTTGCCATGGTCGTTTTACGCTCCTTCTCTCCCTTCTTCTTCTTCTTCTTCTTCTTCTTCTCCTCTCTCTGTCTCTCTAGTCTCTAGTGCGCAAGGGGCTGCTGCGAATAAGGAATGCGAGATGATCCGAGTCCGGAGGCGGAGTTACTGGACACATCCTCCTTCTCTCTTTCTCTTTCTCTTTCTCTCTCTCTCCCCCCCTCTCTCTCGCTCAGTCTCTCTCTCGCTCCCCCCTTCTCTCAGTCTCTCTCTCTCTCTCTCTCTCTCTCTCTCTCTCTCTCTCTCTCTCTCTACCTTTCTCTGTCCCTCTCCCTCGAAATCAAAGAGCTTAATTGGCATACAAAATGTGCATAAAGCACACTAAGTAAAACAGAAACATTTGATAAAAATAAATATGAAAGCAATAACAATTGAATACAAAAATATTCTTATTGCGCTCTCTCTCTCTCTCTCTGTGTCTCTGTCTCTCTCGCTCTGTCTCTCTCTTTCTCCACACACAGTGGACTGCTGAGCATGGTTCCTGTAATCACTGCATTGATGATCACTAAAACAAGGCTATTCCAATCCCATACAACAGAACATGACTAACCCTATATGTGAACAAAAAGCGCCTGTATCGCAACGTTAGATCGCCTGGTCCCCAGCAGTGTGTGTCGGTGTTTTATATACATGAATTCACATTTGCATCTGGTCCTCATAATAGCAAGGAATGCAGAAATCTCTGAGTCTCCGATGGATTATCTAATTAATCTCATTTTGCTGTGGGCTACACTGTAGCCTTCTACGGGCCAAGCTAATGTCTTGAATTCCATGTGGGTTTTCACTGTTTTGCATGGAACAACCATGGTTCAATACAGATGAAACTCAACTAATCAGATTTTTCTGAATTGAGAATAGCAAATAGAAAAAAATGGGTTTCAAAACATCTGACAATAGATTAAGCGGCACCATGCCAGCCTGTCTGAAAGTCCTAATGACACAGTTTTATTTGTCTTGACTAATGTTATTGAAATATGAGCTCCAGGCGCCCCTTTGAGATGACCTGATGCAACCCAGCTCCGGGGATCAGATGGTATCGACACTGTAGGCCTACACTTGCCCGCGTAGGCCCGTTTACATCAAACATATAGCTGATCTTGAACATCTGTTTTCTCTGTGATGTCAATGACAGTTGGTATACATTTAAAACCGGTGTGGCATTTGTTTTCTTTGAATATGGTACGTTTAATACCCAGTTATAGAGACGACAGTATCGGGGATGCAAATCGAATGGCCTTATTTGCACTCGATGGCAATAGCAGACTGTAACTGTCGGACTGGGTCGTGTGTACAGTTATAGTGACACCACTGCCCCCTTGTGGAGACATGACTGAAATGTAAAATATCGGAGCATCGGAATCAATAAGGCAAGGACAAACTCTAGTCGACACATTTTCACATCAAAGGAAAGGAAAGCCAAATATAGCAGGACATATCAATACTTAAACGTATCATCCACCTGATCAGTTCCAGTTGTTCTTGCACAGAGCCCTAGAAGATCCACTGCCAAAAAGTAAAGCACATTTGTGGTCAGTGGGTGAGCCAGCAATTATTAATGGCTCACATACAGTCAGAACCAGTGGTCAGAACAGCTAAGAATAATCGTATGCTATTTGCTGAAATCTCTGAAAGGCACGTCATTCGGATTGGATAAAGAATCCACTTTGAGTAGGATAATAAATGTGGTGCAATTCCATCCAAAATAAAAAGGTATGTTTTCAACAAAAGAAATGACAGTGTGGATCAAAGTCATGACGTTTTAAGTTTTTTTTATGCATGCTAAACGTTAATGCAGGGATAGGCCTACTCGTACCAAGTGTCATTATTCATGCAATTAATTTATAAAATAAGAATACAAATAAATCATATATATATATATATGATATGTACGTTGTATTACAAATGGATAGCCAATGCCTTAGCAACATTAGCTAAATCAATATGGAATACAAACAGCCTATACATCTTGAATTCTAATAGCAATAAAATACAACTGCCAAATTGTTGAAAATAAAAACATTGCCAAAGTTGTAAAGGCCTATGTTTCACACAGATAAACTAATCTCTGTTCATTTCACTTTTGAGTGGCCATGCATTCAAAATGAAAAAAACGATATTCAAACTTGGCAACAAGCATTGCCAAAGGGCCAGCTGGCTCAGCCTGCAACAAAAACCTTATCAGAATAGTATAAGGCAAGAGTACAGGTCAGGATGAGGTTTGGGTTGCTCACACTGTAAAGAACTGCTGCTGATGAATGAAGAAACATTTCATGCTATGTCTCAACTATATCACGTCAGCAGTCCCTCAACTCATCAATTCACTACTGTAAATGTAGCAGAATGTACGAGCAGCCATGGAGACTATATGTTTGTACTTGTTTGGCTTCCAGATGTGAATTTCTGCCTCTTTTTCTAGTTTCTCTTTCCGTGTACCAAGGTGTTGTTAAACAGGTTTTCATTATTGACCTCCTGGGTAAACCTTCCCCTGAGGATAATGGCTCAGAATCCACAGCTGTTGAGGCCACACATCCCCTTTCCAAAGGAACCACACCTAAATAGATGGAAAAACCAATAGGACCATTTGTAACAGATCCTAACCGAACGTATTGTGCTTACAGAAATCAATTTGATGTCAATATATATTATAATATCAGATTACAATAGGCATGTATGCGATTCTAGTGCTACCTAAGGACAGCTTTGATATATTGTTATGGATTAAAAAAAAGATAAAATGCTGTAATAAAAAAGGAAAAAGATAAGAAAAGGAATTGTATGCTGCAAGCCTTTATTAACCTGACTCTATTCTGTGATCCGTGTAATCACTAACTCATTTAGTGTGCCATGAAGTCTATTATATTCCCTATCTCCGTCATAATTGTTTCATCGCTTTGAATGTCTTATCAAACACTTGCTTAACAAATTAAGCACTGTTGCTCTATGGTTTCTGTTTTATTTCCGGACTATGACATGCTGACACTGCTTCAGCTAATTAATACTTGAAAGACCATTAAAATAAATAAATAAACATTGTATCTATATAGTCACTTTCAAAAGTTCACACCGCTTAAAAAAAGCAAACAGGGAAGAAATACTCTGAAAGGGCCTCAATAGCAGTGCAATACATAGCTCTATATTGGAAAGGTAATATAATATTCCTATGCTAATCCCTGACTGGCAAGACAGTGAAAGCATTTCTACACGATTATGTCTTATGAAGTGAAATAATAATGGGTAATTGAGTTTGTAAGCCTGAGCTCCTCAGGCAGACACTGATCCAAAGTGCATTAGAGCTCTAATGAGTTTTCATCAGGCCATCTAAGGCCAAGACCTAGGAATTGGCAGCCCATACATGCCAGAGGATCATGTAATCAAAAATAATGAAATTGTATTATATTCAAATTAAATATAAGAAAAACATATTATTTTTATTATATTTTATTTGAATATAGTAACATAGGCCTGTAAAATGCAATATGATTTCCGGTTAAGTGTTGGCCATGAACGTTTGCCGTGACGATTGCAACTCATTCATTCTTCATATAGATTATTTTTATTTTTATGCAAATAAAAAATAAATAAAAAACAATTATACTATATCACAAGTTTACACATCGACGAATAACACCAGATCGGGGTGAACGTTTGTTGGACGCGTAGGGGGTTGCTGGGGTCACCGCCGGGTCAAGAATGACGAGCAGCGCACGTGAACTGTTTCGCAGGTCACGTTAAACTCCGACCTGAGCAGCAGCTTTCACAGCGAAGAAAGTGTATTTATATTGCCTATTAGTGGGACGCCAAAGGTAAATTCAAGGTGGTAGTAAAAAGGCAGTCAAAATGTGACGCCAGAGCCTGCGTTGCCGTATATCGACTCATCAATCTATTCGCCAATTAATTTCTTGGCTAACGTCAGCTGTTTTGGCCTTGCTAGTTCTTGATAACCCGCACAGTAGGCCATTATAGTTGTTTTATTTGTCCATCTAAAACCACCACCTGTTTCCTATAGTGCGTGTGTGCACAAATAGTTGGATGCAGACACTCAAATGAATGTTGTAATTTTCCCCTTTTAGCTGAGTTGGAGAGAGATGCTGTCTACGGTGCAGCGTGTGCTGGCCAAGATTATATCTCCATTGTGGAGGACGGTGGATTCAAACCAACAAGACATGTTCCTTGGGGCGGGTACATTTCACACGTTTTCTACTCAAGATGTCCAGACCTAATGTGTTATTTGGCTCAGGTGCACGGCCTGTACACATACCTCGGTCCGTGTTAGGGCCTAGCCGCAAGCGACTAAGACAACATGGCGACCACAGAAGGAGCAATCAATTCCTTCCCTTATCAGAAAGCCAGAAAGTTGCTCGTACACTACAAACGTATATTCTTGTGAAACCAAAGGCATGTCGATACAAAGGATGACCCAAGCTGTCCGCAGTGGTACATTATGGGTTAATTTATCTCCTTTAAGTACAATCGGATAATACTTAAACTTTCATGAATAGGGCACTCCATGGGGGGAACCGCGAGTTCGCAAACGCGACGGTCCTCTTCGCTTGCGGCAATGTTAAAGGCCTACATCTTTGCCGTGTTCATATATATATATATTTTTTGCGCCAGGTTCGGAGGAGGTACGACACCTGCGGAGCAGCGTGGTGACCCAGATCAGCTTGGACCATGGCATGATAGACGACGTAGTCTACTTCACCAGCGCCCAGGTTTTGGGCGGCATCCTGCTTCGAGTAGGAGACAGCGTGGACGGCCTGGCTGTCCGCGACGGGGCCCATGGGGGCTGGACAGCACTGAGGGTGAGGTCCGATTTCGATTAGTTTCGGTTGCGTTTGAGCACATGAATGTTCACTTCGTCAGCCAAGATACAGAAGGTCAGGTTTTTTATTTTACTGGAAATGATGCAATCACTTGGTACAATGTTCTTTGACACCCCCACAGTGCGCTGGTCACAAGTGTTGGTTTTTAAGCACACTGTACAGCCTTTCCCACTGACTCCCCTTTTGACTCCTAATATACTACAATGACATTGCATGCCTCATAACTTAGGCATATTACCATATTTAAGTTATCCTTAAACACCAGTGGCTGAAATACCAAATGAAAAGCTAAGTAGACATGTTTCAAAGTCACCTGATGGCATAGTGAATGTAGCTTGATTGTGTGTTATCTTTATTAAACTGGGTAAGAGTTGCTTATCAGTAGGATGGGATTTGTAAGCTTCTGATTACGTATGTCAATTTGACATGTCAGTGTGCATGTGGTTGAGTTGTAAGTTGACCAAATGAACAGCAATAAATCATTTTAGATTTAGATGATTGCGATACTTGACTAGAAGGTTTGTATTACTTGTCGACTACTGTGGCCAACTTGCCACACAATCTTTTGTCAATCCTTTCAGGTGAAAAACGAAACTCTAGAACAGTTGTATATGCATGACGGTGCTATACGGTGATAGTGCCTGTGCAAGGCTATCGTTTTACCAAGTCGTTTGTTTGGCTATAGTTTTGTGGCTGTCATAATATTGCCTACCATGATTATTTAGTCGTTGCAACCATGTCTATGTTGACCAGCCTCCCAGAATTCAATGGAGGCTGTAATTTGGTTATAGTGGGTTTCGCAACTGTATTCGTCGTTTGGTCTGAGAGCACACTAACGGCTCGCTGAATTTAATGATGGTACGCGGTGGATGTTCCCTCTTGTGTGGATATTTAGCTGTTTGTTTTTTTAAGATTGAGGATCAGGATTTGCCTCATCATCTTCATGGTCTAGTCAGTAAGACCTCGTGTTTCTGCCAGCCCTGTCAGGGGTTGGCATGACAAAAACGGTCAAATAGGCCCTCTCAAAGGGGAAGAAGTCTTATGGCAGATCTGTCAATACCACTTTGTTTTACTGTCAAAACTGATCCCCCGTGTTTGAGGTCATCATCGCTTTCCTACTGAGACAGCTGCCAAGAAGTCCACTGGCATTACTTAAGAACAACCATAAATAATAAGTACCAAAAAGTGAAAAACCATTGTATTTATAACGATATTCAATAAAAATAACAATACATGAAACATTGCTATCAAATGCTTTTTGTTGAAAGTTCATGATTCTGGCTAATAGTCACAAAAGGAAATTACCATTGGCATTATCCTGCTCAGCCCCTCTCCATATCGATCCAGATTTTGGATCTTGTTTTGATTTGGAAAATATTTACTGTGTCAAGCTCATTCTCTTTATTCTCTTTGTCATTCAACTGAAAGTGTATTGATATCATTGTATTCATACTTGCAATGTGTAACATTTCAACTGGCTCGTATCTTGATATTACCTGGACATCTCTGTAGTTGATGATAGTTACTTCAATAATTATCAAAAAAATCGTCCTATAACTGAAATATTCTACAAAAAAAAAATGCTATCCACCCAGTACCCCTTTTTGTTTACAAGAAGCTTACTATCGCCATTCCCAAAACCCCTCCCACTCACGCTACGCTAGGGCACGTCACACTGTTGCACAGCCAGTTTAGAGTGGACTGAACACTGTTTCCTTTTTTTATTTTTTAATCTCCTGTCTACTTATTGGGAGGGGCTCACTCTTACACCTTGCAGCTTTAAGCCCTTATTGGTCGTCACTGGGGTTGTTGCTCTGTGTTGCAGGTGGAGAAGGTCCTAGAGACCTGGGAGGAAAAGGGCGGAGATTCTGAGTCGGACAGTATGAGACTCCGCCCCCTCATTGGCACGGTGACGTCATTTAGCGGAGACAGCGGTTTAATCAACCAGACCACGTTCTTCTCACGCCACAGTCTTTGGGAAGGTACCGGAACGATTTCCTGTTACTACACCACACACTACTTTAAGACTTTTGGTCATTCATGAACCAAAACCACTAATTTATATCGAACATATAGAGGAATATTCGCTACTTGGCCTCGGTGTATCGATACAACATTGGCACGCAAACCTTTTTGCGAATTGCACCACACACGGGTTGTTATACTGTAAGTGTCCGAGAAGCTTAACCCTCTCTCGGACCCGGACATCAAAATACACCGCTGCCCAGACGGAGCTTTACAAATCCACGCACACCACTCCACCTCCGTTCAGAGCAGAGTGGAAAGTTCACAAACTGGTTGGCAGAGACTGGTCAAAGCATGTGATTTTACTCCTATTTTCTCAACTTCGGTCACATTTGAGTAATGGTGACAAAATGGCATAGAGTACTATGTTGCCGATCCCCCAAAAAAAGATACCACGTAAAAAAAAGCTTCATCTACGTCGTTCAGTTGGTTCCTAACCGCTAGATGCCACTAAATTCTACACGCTGCACCTTTTAAGGAAAATGACCAGCTCTGTACAGCTCAGTTGCTTGTGTAGCCCATCTGGCATAAATGACATTTTTTGAAAAAGGTTCATGCTTCAGGGACGTAATGGGAGATGAGGCACGCTTGCTATAAACTCAGCGTAACCCAAAGACGCACACACCATACACCACCCTACTCCTCCGCCCAATTTAGCTCCACTCAATATCTCACCAACCCTTTTATGACCTATTACCACTCGGTGTTTATTTCCTGTCCTACTGGTTAGGTTACGCGCCCATGAAGGGGGACTGGGTCCAAGCGCAGTATTTCATCAACCTGTCCCAGTGGACCAGCCAGGCCCATTCTGTGGCCCCGCTACGCTACCAGCGCTTGGACAAGGTAATACTGTTATATCCTATTTTTATCTATTTGAGTGTCTGGATATCACTTTTATTTCATTGGCATTTAAAGGGATAACTGGAAGGTGTCCCGTTCGATCCCTGGCTTTGAGCGGCCTCAGCTCAGAAAAGCGCTATTTTAAAGCAGTCTGTTTACAGGTACCGTTTGCTTGTGAATGCATACAAGTGCATCTGGTTGTCCTTCACTCTGTGCCTCTCCACAGGTCTGCGTGTCCAGTGTGTATGGGAAGAGTGGGGTGGTGGAGGACAAGGTGTTCTTCACCCTGGACTCCCTGCTGCTGCCGTCCTACTACAGACCCTCCCCGGGGGACATGGTGAACCTGGTGATGGTCGAAAGCACCCAGTCCTTCTACTCTTGGCGGGCCCTGTGCATGGCTCCTTGCAAACCCAGGTCAGCACAGCATGTTTCCCAGGGTCTGTAGATGGATGGTAGGAAGATTTGAGCACTTTAACGAAGGCGGTGGGATACTTGCTCCCGGCGTGCATTCTTACTGCTGTTGAGCCCCAGTGGGCTTTCCGTAGTGCTTAATAAAGACTCTACATACTCATTGTGTGTGTGGGTCTGTTCACTCACTATCACTGCTTCCCTGCCACAAGGGGGTGCTAGAGTTGCAACATTGATCAAAAATTGAATAAATTAAAAAGCAACATCAGCAATTGCTGTACAGTAGACAAATTAAGTTCGGTTAGCATAATCACATGGAAATGTTTACATTTTCTACAAATTAAGTAGTCTCAATTACAAAGAATAAATTATATTCAATCAAATGTATTGCATGTTATTGCTTTTGTCATTGATGTAATCCATATTCATGTTGTAAATACAGTGGAGTAGAGAACATTATAAACATATTTCAAGGGGTGTGACATGCATGGTGTTCAAACCTCAAGTGATGTCACAAGATGTGTAACATATGGGAAAAACAACCAATCCTGTTCCATGTCCAAACTAGTTATCCAAGTTCAAACATGCGTTCCATTATTCTATTCCACTTTCACTTCCTTGCCATGTCTTACAGTAGAGGAGTAATCCCTCCCCCCTCGAAAATAGAATGGAAAATTTCCTCAGATGCTCTGGTGATACAGTGCCAGTTTTGTAAAAGTAACATGGCCATTTTATTATAAAATGCCTGATTTTGTTCCTCTCCTCTGACAGCGTGAATGGGCCTACCGGAGCTCTACTGGAGGCTGAAATCCAAAGTCTCCTGGAAGACAAGGGGAGCCTGGTAGTCTCTGATTTTGGCCACTTTGGTGACCTGAAGCTGGGGGAAAGCAGAGAGATGGTGGTGTGGATCCAGTAAGTACTGGTTGAATGTATTCAACTGTTACACTGAATTCCAGATTTGATTTTCAATCATTTTTGACCAACATGTATCACTTCCAAAGGCTGCGCTAATAAAAGGGACACCATGAGTAGAACATATGCTCTCTAATTTATACAATTTGTACTATTGATCATATCCACAACAATAAATTGGCAAACTAGTTGTTTTTTAGGAATGAACGCACATAGTGCATCCAAAACTTGCAGTTGAACAGCCATTGTAGTACTCCCATTGTTTAAAACATTGTTTACTCCCATTAAAAAAGAAAAGAAAAATTAGTTATGTTCAACACTATCGTGGTAATATTGTGCACAGAATTATTATAATTCCAATGGCCAGCATTTTATTTCTAATTTTCAAACCTCTCCAACAGGAACAAGGGTTCAGAAACCCACAGGCTGAAGAGCTGCAAGTTGGCGGGCTGGGATTTAGCACAGCAGTTCTCCCTGGTCTCCGAGCCTTGTGCACCCAACGAGAAGGCTCCTAGCAGGCCTACGGCCGGGCCGACATCAGAGCCCGCTCTGGATCACGTAGAACAAGTGAAAGGAGTTGCCGAAGAAGAGCTGGACACAGGAGATCTGAACGGAGATGCTGGCCGGGAGGCTACTGGGCAAGATTCTAGTGGGAAGGATGGGACTGGGAAGGCTGGGCAGGACTCTGGGGCAGAAGAGAAGGAGGGAAAGGAGGTGGATATTGCTCCGGGAGAGAGGCTGTCTGTCGTCGTAGGCTGTACTGCTAAGTAAGTCGTTTCAGTATTTGTTGGTCAATATATAAACACAGGCAGTGGTATCACCATACTGCATTGGGACATTTTGGTAAGCTCTTCCGGCCTGAAAAATGATAAAAATGCATTGTGTGCTGTAGCATAATATTGGCATAGTTATGTATGTAGCATGTTCTGTATTTTAATAATTTTTGCGCTGTTTTTGAAAATGTTTAAAAGACATGTTAAACCTACACTATGTACGTTTTCCCATTAACAACCTCTAGTGGATTGAGTTGTAGCTACAGTTATTGCTATTTACTGTCATCGGTTGTCCCCCAGTGGGTGGAGCCATAAATATTTATATAAATATATATAAGTGTTAATTGCTGCAGTACAAAAGTGACAGTGCAGGTTTAAAGGCCTGTTGCTTGTCGTGCCAGACCCCCGCGGCATCACCATGTTGGTTTGACCCAGGAACATAGGAGGCTGCTCCGAGTTGCTCCTGCTGCACTTCTCCTCCTTCACCATCGGGAGGCGCCTGGAGGTCACGGTGAGCAGCCGAGAGGAGTGGCTCCTGCAGCCCAGCACGCCCTTCGCCTCCTGCGACGTCCGTCTGGCCCCCACCCTGCCCTCCCACGTTGTCACGGTTACGGCACAGCCCGCCCCCTCAAGGTATAAGCACACCGGCTTTGTGTGCAAGACACACTGGCCTCCTTTCAAAAACGCTGCGCCATCCAAGTTTTTTCTCTAACCAGTTTCCTTTCCAGAAGAAAAAGGAAAACAAAATCCCATCCTAATACCTGTGAATGAGTTATTCATCATGCGTCCCCTGGCTTGTGTCTGAGGAGCTTTGTGTCTGTGGTCTCCTCTCAGGCTCACGAAGCGGCGGCTGCCCAACTTCCTCGGTAGCTACCTGGTGCCCCAGGCCGTGAGGGAGTGCGTGGAGGCCCAGAGAGATGTGCTGGTGGTGCAGCCCTGTCTGGGAGAGGTGAGGCTGGGGTGGAGATACAGGGGAGTGGGGGTGAGGCCCAGAGAGATGTGCTGGTAGGTGCAGCCCTGTCTGGGAGAGGTGAGGCTGGGGTGGAGATACAGGGGAGTCGGGGTGAGGCCCAGAGAGATATGCTGGTAGGTGCAGCCCAGTCTGGGAGAGGTGAGGCTGGGGTGGAGATACAGGGGAGTCGGGGTGAGGCCCAGAGAGATGTGCTGGTGGTGCAGCCCTGTCTGGGAGAGGTGAGGCTGGGGTGGAGATACAGGGGAGTGGGGGTGGAGATACAGGGGAGTGGGGGTGATGCCCAGAGAGATGTGCTGGTGGTGCAGCCCTGTCTGGGAGACTTGAGGCTTGGGTGCAGATACAGTGGAGTCTATTCCCGATTCAAAATAGTCGATTAGGTACGTAGGGATTTCAGGATCTGCTCCGCTCCACTGTAATAAGAAAGGCGGTGTGGCAAATGATGGCATGAAAGTTAAGTGTGCATAAGATTATGTATTTTTATTTTTGAAAAGTAATAATTATATCAACTGATTGCAATAATGTAAACACTTAGACAAAATGTTATTTTGTTTTGGTTTTTGGGAGTTGTGAATCGACTCAAAATCATAGAAGATAAGAATCACTAATGTTGACGTGAATTGATCGGTTTTCTCCCCCCCACCCCTCCTCCTAATCCTCCTAATCCTGCTCCTAATCCCCCCCCCCCCCCCCCCCCCATGTTCCCCAGGTAATGGCAGCCTCCAACATGCGCGCCCGCCTCGATGTGCTTCTGTGGCTGGAGGAGCTGCAGGCCGAGGGGGAGCTGAAGGAGTTCTCCATCAGCTCGGCCATGCTCCGCAGGGGGGGCCAGTACCTCCACCTGGACATCCCAGGCCTGGCCGAGGGCCGGCCCAACCTCTTCATTGGTGAGGGGGAAGGGGACTCGGACACGTGTGCACGTTAGGGGCGGGGGGGAAATAGGGATTCTCGTAAAAATTGCGATTCTAATCTTCTATGATATTGAATCGATTCACGTATTTTTTTTATTCTTTAATTTTGTTTAGTAAAAACTCCTTGTCTTAGGTTTACTTTTGTGTGTTAACATTATTGCAATAAGTTGACATAACCTTTTCAAATATAAAAACGACATAATGGTTTGCCTTTCTTAGGTGGACTGGAGTAGATTCTGAAATGACCACCCCTGTGTACTGAATGGAGACTTGAATTGCGACCCCCAAGATTCGAAAAAGAATCTTGAGATACCAGAGATTGAAAGCCCAACTGCATGCGCGCGCGCACATGTTAATAGTTTTTTAAATGTTAGTTATGTTTACCTTTGTGAAATTGTTTGTCCTGCTTCCCAGGTGACAGAATTGTGCTGAAGGAGCCCCAGTGTAACGGCGTGACGATGGAATACATCGCATACGTCATGGAGGTAGAGGCTATGTTCAGAACGTGTAAGGTTTCCTCTGCATCGACGAGGATCTCGGAGAATGATGTGTCAACGTGTCGGTCCGTAGATTCACGAAGAGGAAGTGAGTTTGAGAGTGAACGCCGAGTTGCGGCAGCGCTATCAGGGAGAGCCGCTGAATGTTGAATTCACCTACAACAGGTAAGGCAAGGGGGTCCGATAGTCTGGTGGTTAGGGTGTTTGACTAACAAGTTCCTGGGTTAGATCCTGAATGTCTTCTCTTCCTACCTGTAGGCACTCTTGAGTAAGATGCCTAACCCTCTCTCCTCCCTACCGACTTGAGTCGGAATTCAATGCAAGTGAAAATAGAGCTAAATGGTATTATTCAATGATAATTAAACAACGATGATGATAACGATCATGGGTGTCCTCAACTAAGATTTTGCAAAGTTGAATCAGACTCATCAGGCCAGACCCATCGTCGACTGTTGAATCATATGATGTATTTTTTTAGGGGCAACCCTAATAATGATTAGACTATCCGGGCTTGACTACACTGGCAAATGCATCCTGAGCTCTTGTAGATGTGGAGAAATTATGTTTTTTCCCCCCCAAAAAACCTAGATGTCATTCACATGCAGGTAGGGGTTGGCCAACTTCCGATATCTTTGTGGGATATTCATTGGGGCTTAAACCCAGAACCTTTTGTCCTTTTCAATCAAAAGCTTTAACCACTAGACTATCCTGCCTACTATACTCTGGTACAAATACAGTTAATCCTTGATTGGACTCCGTCTTTTGTTGTTGTATTAATGTTTTCCTTACTGAATAAAACGAATTGACTTCATTTCCAGGATGACCATGAGAAGGTGCCACCATGCCCTGGAGCAGGCCAAGCACTTTGGACAGGGTACATCACCTTTCTACCTGAAATGTGCTACCATGCCTAACCCTACAGCCTACACATTAGGCTTTGCTCTTCATTGGAGGCCACGTGTGACTAAATGCTTGAAGTCTTAATGTGTACGATTTAGCCCCTCCCAGTTAGTTGGTGGGAGACTTTATTTAAGACAGAATTAAAAAAACGTAATAAGTGTTCTGTCCACTCTTAACTGTCTGTGTTATAATGTGATTTTATTGATAATTCATGAAATCACTGTTTATCTGCATTGAACACAGATGTGTAAAAGTAATTTGAATCTATGAGCTTCTTGAAATGTCACACATTGCGACATTATCATTTATTCTTTCAACGTATTTACAACTTTTGATCGTTGGAAACGGTAGCACAGAGCTAAATCATTTGTTTCAAAGTATGTAACACACAATAGGCTACTCATTGGATATTAACGTGCAAAATGGATTGTTTCATCGATCCCTTTATCATTTAGTTTCTTTATACAGAACAGTTGTCATTTATATATTACACATTGTGCTGTAGTGCACCCGTACTCTGCATATTGTACCTGAATCTCCATCTCTAGTTCTGTTCCCCACGGAGGTCAGCCTCCAGGCCTGTCAGTGGACTGGCAGGTGGATAGAGGAGCCAGCCAAGGAGACCCCCAAGGAGGAGAGTGAGGTGAAAGGCCAATTGTTGCATGTAGTAAATGACCAGGTGTTTGTTACCAAGGCCATGTCTTCACTAATGTAGATACGGACTTCCCTCCGTTTTGGGTTTTGATTCAATACTAAAACAGCATTTGTCGTCCACCAAATTTGCATTTATTAAGATGCTTTTCCAAGTGGATTAATCTGTAGACACTGGTCTTGCTGTGTGGCTAGGCAAAAAAAAAAAGGATGTTGCGTTGTGAAGTGGTCCAGACATCTGTGGCATGCACATGTCGCGATGAGAGAATGTATGCGTTTTCCTGCTTCAGTGTGGAAGCAAAGTGCTTAGTAAACGGTGGAAACCAATGTCTGGAAAAACCTTTGACAGGAAAGTTGTGTTTATACATTTGATTTGTGCATCATGGACACGGCCTTTTAAGTGTTGTTGATCTGTAGTGACTGTGTTTGGACACTAGGTGACGACGACGGAAAACCCGGAGAAGGTGTCCAGTGTCTCTGTCGACATGAAATCCAAGGCCACTCAAACTAAAGGTGTTTGGGCTGCTGATTACTAATACATGGCATTTAAAAAATAATAATATAAAATGTCTATAACAAGGTTGACCCTTGCCATGTCGCAGTCATTTCAGTGTCAAGAACAACGCTGCGTTGCACCGCATAATTGACAGATAAAAACACTCAGACTTCAAACCCTTCATCTCACTCGAGCTTGGCGTGTCACATGTCCTGTACGTCACACGAAACAAAAAACGAAGCTGCGTCTCTTTTTTGTTTCCGCTCTGAGGCGAGGGGCTGCCAAACAAAGCCGTGCCCACCGAGGGCAGCTTCTTCAACCCCCTGCTGAACACCGCCCAGAGGGAGGCAGTGAGGAGGGTCCTGGCTGGCGAGTGCCGGCCCACCCCTTACATTCTGTTTGGACCCCCGGGGACCGGCAAGACCATTACCCTCATAGAGACCATACTGCAGGTGCTATACACGTGTTACATGTTATAGCTGCATATAGTCATTTGGCAGAAACATTTGATCTAAAGCGATTTTTACATTTGAGGCTGAGAACTCACTAGTCTCAAAATAACTATCGGAGAGTGCGGGGTAGCCATTGGAATCAGAAATAAACATTTAATTAAAAAAACATACAGCTAGTACTATATTGGGATGTATAATACTAGGTGCATGGGTACATACAATACTGTGTAGCGTTGTATACTTAGTATTGTCCTTTATGTAGTAACTCCCTGTTTTGATTGTGTGCCTAGATTGTATGTCACTATGGATAACAAATTATCAAATGGATTGAAAATGTATAGGATTACAGTTATTCATAGTGACTGTAGGCCTATACTTCTCTGCGTTATTTTTTTAATCATTTATACGTTTTATTTATATTTTGGACCTATATTGTTTTCCTTTTATATTCTAATCCTGTGTTATCGTGTGACACCAACTGCCCAGTCTGACTGCTGTGTTTCCCATCTCCAAGGTGTACCATTTTGTTCCCAGTAGCCGTCTGCTGGTGTGCACCCCCTCCAACAGCGCTGCGGACCTCATCTGCATCCGCCTGCACCACAGTGGATTCCTGCACGCTGCCAGTTTGGCGCGCATCAATGCCTCCTGCAGGCAGGAAGAGGTATTGCACTGAACTGCTTTGGGGAAAAGAGAATTACGCTTTACACAAAGGGGATTTTGTGTTTTTCTGCATCCTAAAGTGTGTGAATAAAGCTGAGGTACACAGGGAAGGGATTACTATTAAGTTATATGGAAGGTAGATTACTGTAAGAAACGATTTGACAAGTGTTATATATTTGTGACTCATATCATTAAGGAGCAGGTTGTGGTTATGCATTTTGCTCAAGGTAGACTGCAGGCATTGGGTTTGAACCCAGAACCTTTAGACTAGGCGTCAAACACCCTAATCACTAGCCACTGCCATGTCCTTTGTAATATCCTGCTGTAATCCTTTTTAAACGGAATCATACTTACCATTTCAGAGCTCGACAGTATGAGCCATAATTTACCTTTTATTCGTATTTCTTTGTTGTACATTAGTCAATGGATTAAATGAGACGGGAAAATATTATATAAACAGTTTGCTATAGCAAGTTTCCAGTACCTCCCCTGTTACTATAATTCTTGTTACCTCAAAAATTACCAATAATAAGAATGACCAATTAATATTTTCATAACCATAAAAGAAAAGCTCACTAAAGAAATCGGACATATTGTAGGTGCTCCTTACATTTTGGTGGGTGCCCCTCACATTTGTGCTGGTGCTCCCAAGTAGAAAAGGTAAACTGAGCCCTGCATGTACCTCTGCGTCTGCCCAGTCCATCCCAGAGGTGCTGCGGCCGTACTCGAGGGCCGGGGAGGACATCCGCCACGCCTCCTTCCACAGGATCGTGGTCAGCACCTGCTCCAGCGCTGGCATGCTCCACCACATAGGACTGCAGTAAGGTGCCAACTACCACTCCAGGGGGCCACGGGGCTCCACAGGCCCTGGCATGCGCTCATCACTCTGCAGTGACTCCCTGGGGTTTGTGTCTCCGCAGAGTTGGACACTTCACCCACGCGTTCCTGGACGAGGCTGGCCAGGCCACGGAGCCAGAGGCCCTCATCCCCATGACGCTGGTCTCCGAGAAAGACGGACAAGTCTGAAAACGCACTCACTCTCTCTCTCTCTCACTCACATGGTCTCTCTCTCACACTATTTCTCACTCACATGGTCTCTCACACTGTCGCTCACTCACTCCTTCTCTCTCAAACACTGTCTCTTGCACACACACACACACACACACACACACACACACACACACACACACACACACACACACACACACACACACACACACACACACACACACACACACACACACACACACACACACACACACACACACACACACACACACACACACACACCCTCTCAAAACTAGTGATATTGAAAGGCGCCGATGTTTTTCTGAGTGACACGATTAAGAGTCTATGTGCGTGGCTCTATATTAACATGTCTGATGTGTTCAACCCCCACCTAGATAGTGTTGGCTGGCGACCCCTGTCAGCTGGGGCCCGTGGTGAAGTCCAAGCTTGCCAAGGTGTTTGGCCTGGGGACGTCCATGCTGGAGCGACTGATGGCCAACCCACTCTACTGCAGGGCAGAGTGGGGGTACAACCCCATCATGGTGGGTGCAAATAAGAGCGTGACGCCACACAAAAATAGGGTGATGCAGGATAGCACTATTGCTTACGGTGTTAATTCATTAATGACGTCTATCTTAAAAACAATCACTTTCTAAAGAAGTACTAAATGGTACAATTGAACAAATAACACATAACTCACCAAGTGCATCATCTGCATGCTTCTCCGGTTCAAACAATAACCACGTGTATTTCAAAACAATTTCCCCAAACATAAGTAAATGTGGTAAATATTTGACGGCCTCAGGTGACTAAGCTGATGTACAACTACCGTTCCCATGAGGCCTTGCTGAGGCTTCCGTCAAAGCTCTTCTACCACGGTGAGCTGTGCATGCGAGCCCCCAGGTCCATCGTGAACTCCCTCTGCAACTGGAAGCGCCTCCCCAAGAAGGGCTTCCCGCTCCTGTTCCATGGAATCAGGGTGAGGTTTCTAGAGGCGGACAGACCATGGAACCCTGATCTGTTCTGTACTTAACTGCTGGCCCAGCCTTAAAGAGCCGGTGAACCCAAAAGCGTTTTTTTCTTTTTGATTCAAACGTGGTAATATACCTATATAGGATCGTCAACATAGTAATCTATGCCATTTTATCACGGTTACAAAAAGATAAGACCGTGTTTTTGAGAAAACAGTAAAATCCTATGTTTTTGCCAGTCTGCCCAAAACACTATGTGAACGTTCCACTCTGCTTCAAACGCAGGTCACTGTCTTTTCGTGACACAGAGGTGCCTGTTGGTATACTCATCGACGTCACGACCAAGGGACACCGGCGGCGAGGTGTGTGTGGACATGTAGAGCTCCGTCTGGGCAGTGATTGACTGCGGCGTCCGAGAGGGTTAAGCTTCTCGGGACACTTGTAGTATAACGCCACAGTGTATGTGGATGTGTGGAGCTTGTTCTGGACAGCCGTTGATTTTGTTGATCATGTCCGAGAAAGGGTTGGGCTTCCCCGGGCACTTGTAGTACAAAGCTGCGGTGTGTGTGGATGTGTGGAGCTCCATCTGAGCAGTGGTTCATTTTGTCTGCGTCCGAGTGAGGGTTAAGCTTCTCAGTATAATGCCACGATGTGTGTCGCATTTCATAAATAACGTCGCTCATTATAACACGCATGCACAACGACGGTACTAAAAAAGTATCACAAAGTTGCCGTGGGTCGTAACTCGTAGCACAATACACTTTTTCATTTTTTTTCTCTGTGTTCGAATTCCAGCTGAAACACTTGCTTGTTCACTTGCTCTTTAATGTAGCTCTGTTATGCTAGGCCCTCCGGGCGAACTTATCATCCACCGATGTCTCTGCTCCAGGGAACGGAGATGCGGGAGGGGACAAACCCGTCATGGTTCAACCCAGGGGAGGCTGTGCAGGCCATGCTGTACTGCTGCCAGCTGGCCAAGAGGCTCTACAACCCCATCAGCCCCGCTGATATAGGCATCATCGCCCCCTACAGGAAACAAGTGAGAAGACAATGTATTTTGTAATGTACAATGCCAAAACGGATGAATAAATAGGTGTTTTAAGCTGTATCTGCATTTGTGCGGACATGGCCTTAATTGAAGGCTATTTAAAAGAAGAGAGCACCTCATAAGATCAGTTGGGACTGTCATTAAGCTCTCTGCTCTGCCCTTATCCGGACTCTAATATTACCGTAACGTGGTTATTGCTGCAGCGCTACCTGGCCGGAGCTTTACTATCATTCTTTTGTTTTTATTTGTTCTTATCCAAATGCTATTTAAATGTCACACTTCGAGAATCTGAGGCGAATGAGGGAACACTTTAAATTTATGCATTGACGCTTTAATCCCCCCCAAGAGAAATGCAGGTGTGACACAAGAAACAAGACTAATATTAAAAAGTAGAAGTTGGAGTAGATGAGTTGATGTTTTTTGTTTTGTATTATTTAACTTTTTATCATTGGTCTAAAATTGTAATGTTATCTCTTCCCTACACCCCCCTCCATCAGTCTGAGAAGATCCGTACTCTGATGGGCAGGGTGGGTCTGTCCGACGTCAAGGTGGGCTCCGTGGAGGAGTTCCAGGGCCAGGAGTACCTGGTCATCATTATGTCCACGGTGAGACACTGGTTAGGGCCAACCAAGCACTATAACATGGTCACCCTCCATTGTAGTCTACGGCTGAGGTAAGGGTCATCTACGTAGTACAGTAAAAACCCAAGGAAGTGATACTGTCTAGGGTGTGAAAAAGATTTTACAATTAATGACAGCATACCAATAAATAACATGGAACCTACACATGTTTTAAATACTTTCGCAAAATAACAATTAACTGCATTTTGCTATGTGGTGAGTATGAATGTGTCACGTACCATGTAGCAAACAGACTACCGGAATCACAGGTTACAAAGAGTAATTTAATTCAGTGCAGCAAACCCAAGAGCCGAGAAGGCTGCAGTACACACAATGTACAGGGATACCAGCTAACCCAACCAGATCAATGTCAATACAGCAAGTTCATTCATATATTTTTGCCATGCATGGAAAATATCCCTTCTTTCAAAGTATTTTTTTATCCAATGAGCTTTAGTCATCCATGGCCCCCAGTTGCGATATCAAAACATAAAAAGCGCAAAACCTTGACAGCCAATCGTCTACTTATTCCTCGTATTTTCCTTATAACGTAGGTGCGCTCAAATGAGTCGGTACAGGGGGATGACCTCCAGAACATTCTAGGCTTTCTGTCCAACCCCAAGCGTTTCAATGTGGCGATCACGCGGCCAAAAGCCCTGCTCATAATCATCGGAAATCCTCACGTTCTTGTTAAGGTAAGTGCAGTCCATGAACCAGTATGTACATTTCTTTCTTTTTTTTTTTATACAGGTTATCCTGCATTTATTATATTTCATTCTGACGTGGACATGGCATGTATACACGGGGATGATAGTCTAGTGTTGAGGGTGTTTGAACCCTATAGTTTCAGTTTTCTGGGTTTGAACCCTAATGTCTGCAGGTCTACCTTTCTTGGCGTCCTTGCTTGAGCCAGATGCCCTTACTCCTACCTGCTAATTACTGACATGTCAAAAAAACTAAACACTTAAGGGTCTTTGGATAAACATGTGTGTATTGTTTTTCGCTCCAGGACCCCTGCTTCCACGCCTTACTACAGTACTGCTTTGACAACGGGGCGTTCATTGGCTGTGACCCCCCTCCCCCTCTGCGGGCCTCACACAGGTGCTCCGGCTGATTGGCTGTCAGCTCTGCCTTGCCTGCTGCTGTTGTTGTAACAGGGTTTCCGCGGGTCCTGAAAAAGCTAACAAAACAATCCAGTCATTTGAATTTTAGGCCTTCAAATGTCTTGTAAAAAAAAGATATATATATCTATATATATAGATATATATATCTTTTTTTTACAAGACATTTGACATTTGACATTTGATACATAATCCAATATATATATAGATATATAGATATATATATTGGATTATGAAGTTAACGTTAGTTTTATAAAGTTGCATTTACTTCAGTGTCTCTTTTTTTAAAGCGCTGTAAGAGAACTACAAAACGAAACAAACCACTAACCACCATCGCAAACTGCATTTAGTTTGCTTTGCAAGTTATTCAGGGACTCCTTACTATCCTTTGTACTTTCTTTTTTGCCAGTATGCACTTAAACGTCTTATAATGTTATTCTTAATGATCTTTAAAAGGTTTTAAGTCTTACATTTAAGTTGTTGAAACCTGCAGAAACCCTGTGTATAAATTCATGATGTTGTGATAGGCTGCTCACTCACAACCCACCTCTTAAATCAAATGTAGCCAATTTGGAGATACCAGCTATAGTAAGCAAGATTTTGAAAGTATACAACTGAAAAGATCCAACCCCTCCACTCAGGCCTCCTTCCAGAGCCACTCCCCAAAACACATGGCTAGCTTTAGCAATAGGTCTGCCTGGCCTTGTGGAAAACTCTGGTCATTGCCCGTTTGTCTACCTACCTAGAAAGGTACGTAGGTAGACGGACAAGTAGGCCATCCATTATGGCCGAATTAAATTATTAAAAGGGATTTTGTCAGGCTCGCAACAGCCACAGATACCAGATATTTCCTTTTTTTTTATTGTCCGAGCTTACGATTTATTGATTGCTGTCAGGATGTAAAATATTTAGAAAAATGCTTCTAACACATTTTCCATGCAAATGTGTTGAGGAGGCTTCGGTTGGACTTGGATTAAAAAAGAGAGCACTCCTAATCAAATCATAAGTTATTTACAAGGGGAATTGGAAGTTTGCTTATGCAACAGATTTGGATGCTGATGAATCAGCCAAATAGTTATGCTGACATGAACCTGATGAAATAACTAATTCATGGCGGTCAGTTAAAATGGAAAGATTTTACCAAGTGACCCGTACCCTTTTTCAAAGTTCAACGCTTTGCTTGGGCTGTTGTGCATTATTTATAATGCATGATTTTGTTTTGTTTCGTATAAAATAAAAATATTACATTTATTTTGTAGGACTGTGGATGAGGACGAGAAGCCAGAAGGAAACGGTCCACATGAAGAATGAACGACGCATCGTCCCCTTTACTTTATCCACTACATGTTATTTTGCACTTGCGTGTTCATTTTCCATTCCAAATAAACACTTTGTGATGAATGTAGACGACTTTTAAACCGATCATTATTCAACCATAACGGAATTTGCCCGAAAGATATATTGAATCACACTGCACTCGTACTTGATTTTTTTGCGTATCCCCGTCCCAAGTTGCCCATCAGTAGCTCAATGAATGAGGGGAAGCCATATCGGTTCGGTCATGTGAGTGGCCCTGGTCCTCTGAGCAGCGTGTGTGTGTGTGTGTGTGTGTGTGTGTGTGTGTGTGTGTGTGTGTGTGTGTGTGTGTGTGTGTGTGTGTGTGTGTGTGTGTGTGTGTGTGTGTGTGTGTGTGTGTGTGTGTGTGTGTGTGTGTGTGTGTGTGTGTGTGTGTGTGTGTGTGTGTGTGCCATGTATAGTGTTGTCTGCTCACCTCGGCGTGGCAGCGTCTGCCCCCGGCTAGGCCCGGAGACTGGATGTGACAATTGAGGGCTGATGACAGTCTGCAGAGGGGACTGTCAGCCTTTCTGGAGCCCCAGGGGCTGGGTGGGTGGGGATAGACGGACATGGTGAAGGGAGAATGAAAAAGGTGCAAATGGGGGGGGGGGGGGGTAGACGGCTTTTATCTATCTCCCCCCCCCCCCCAACCCATTCCCCCTACATCTGAAGTCATCTACCCAGACTGGTGTACCATCTTTGATGTGGTGTTTCAGGTGCTGTCTCTGTTTAAAGGGGAGGAGCCTGTACAATATGGATTGTGTTTCATAAAGAGTGTTAAAAAGACCATATAGCCCCAAGTTCTTTATTTTATTTTATTTTTTGCTGAAATAAAGTTAGAGATAGGGTTACTAGTACAGATGATACTCACACACACATGGGGAAATAACATTGTAACATTGTAGCATTGTAAGTATTATCAAAGGTAAACTGGTGTTTTGTCCTGCGTCTGCCGTCCGTCCAGGTGTGTTTTTAGAAGGTCTTGCAGCACTTATTTGTGTATTTCCTCCATATTGATTTTAAGGATTTGGTCGTTCGTAGTCTCACTCGTTGGATGTGTCTTCCAAATAAACAGTAAATGCTACATTGAGGAAGTGAATGCTTGATGAAGATTGATTTTCCAAAGTGACTTCACAACTTTGTAGTTAAGGTTTCGTCGTAATTTTTTTTAACATTTTCAATTCAGTTTGTCAAGTGAGAGATGCCACTAAAAAGGCCACAGTGCTAGAACCTAAACATAAAGCAATTTTACGAATCAATTGCCATTGTAAGAATGCATGAAATCCATTTCTTTTTCATCCACCGGCTGTGGTCTGTCAAGTGGACCGGTGGCCAACGGTTTTGAGCCATCACATACCCCCCCACCCACCCACCCACCCACCTCTGCTGTCATTAGCCGTGCGAGTACTACACATTAGCAAGACAAACACAGCGTCTACACAGCAGCCATTAAGGCCCACAACAGACCCCCTGCTGGTGTGACTGCAGGGGGAGCTTGTTAAACGCGGGCACCCCATTGTTCTCCCAAATTGGTCTTTGACTAATTGCCCAGTTAGTCCCCTCTAGCTGGCTGCCATCGTCTGCGCAGGCCAGACCAGACCGGAGGAGCACCCCGCACTCATCACATCAGGCTGTAAAGGCCTGCTTGGCTGGGGCCACTGATGGGCCTTGCTGGCTGGCTGGTTGGGTGGCTGTGACAGAGTGTTTCGGGGCTGAGATAAATGGAAGAGGGGAGAGGGGCCGGTGAGACTGGGCTTTCCCCCTGGCACGTCTCAAACCCACACAGGGACCCTAACCAGCAACAGATAACGAATCTCAGCCTCGAGGCGAACTCTAAACAAATGCATTGATTACACCTAACATGTGGCTATTGTTGCATCAAGTGCATGTGAGACAGTGGGCTGAGGACTCAGTGACACAAGAGCACGTCTGCTTCGTAGTACTCGAAACAGCTCTCAGTACATCAGTTATTTAAAATAAAAAAAAGACGCTTGGTACGATTCCGCAGCCTACCCTTAGGCATTGCTGACCAAGATGCCTAACCTGCTCATTAATGACATGAAACCTGTATTCACTGTGAATTGCTTTGGATTCAAAGAACCTACTAAATGTAGTAATACAAAACCTTCTCAATATTAATGTCACATGGTCCTGACCATCTTTAGCAAAATAATTGGGTGACTACGATAAAAAATGTTGACGTTTAGAGGGAAAGGTTGACGTAAATCTACATTGTTGTTCTTCTCTGGCCCATTACCAAAGGTTAACTTTCTGTGTATGTGACAGCTTGGTACACCACTGTATCAGACAGATTAATACCCAGAGACACCAGTGAGAGTTGGGAGGCAATTACCATGTGAATCAAGAGTTTGTGTTGCTGGCAGATCAAAGCCAGGTGGGCCAGTAAACACAGCTCACTTAATTAGAAACCAATAAGGGCCCCTTTGAAGCAAAATTAGGGAACGAGGGCACATGAAAGAGACCTGTGTTGTGAGGGAGCCTGCCTGTCTGTCTACACAACCCTCAAAGACAAACCAACTCTCTCCAAGAATGATGTTAAACTCTGGATCATTTAGCTTGCCCATGCCTCAGCTCAGGGTTTCTTTTTGTCTGAACAATAACAACCCAAAAACCGTTCTTGACAATTACCTGCTCTCTAAAATAAATATATATATATCTTCATTCAGCTCTTAAATGGAAATTATTCTAAGACATACAGTATACTCAGCTGTCAGTTGACCATTATCAACAAATGTTATTCGTCCTTAAATAAACTATATATCTAAGTTATCGTCTTATAAGTTAAAACTATGTGTAAATACAAATCGAAAACTCCCTTGGCTGTATGTCATTGTGCATGGGCTGTGATTGTCTCATCTCTATACACACACACACACCCCTCAACAGCAACAACCCCCCCCCCCCCCCCCCCCCCCCCTCCACTTGCACACATATATACACCCATATTATATACCCCCCTCACTGTCTGCAGTCTTTACAAAAACAGTCGTTGTCTCCACAAGCGTCATCGATAGGTACTTGATAACAGACTAACTGACTCACCGCGGATGGGCTGGCTGGCTGGGCCGCCTCTATATAAAGCGCAGCGTGGCCTGCAGGGAGACACACACACATCTACTCTCTCCTGCAAGTCTTCAGTAGCCCTTTGCTCCAATCTTCCACTCGCTCAGATCTGCGGCACTTTAAATCCAGAAGAACGAACGATCCACAATGACCGCCTTCGCCGTCGCCATGGCTCTTTTGGCCCTGCCGTGTCTCTCGAGTGGCTTCGACCTGGGACAGTCCACCCGCTGCGTGGCCATTCCCAACCAGATGACGGTGTGCCAGAACGTTGGCTACTCTGAGATGCGACTGCCCAACTTCTTGGGCCACAGCAGCCTGGACAAGGAGGTGGTTCCCCGCTCCGAGGACTGGAGGCCCCTGCTGCAGACGGGCTGCCATCCCCAGGCCCAGGCCTTCCTCTGCTCCCTCATCGCCCCGGTCTGCCTCGACACGTAAGGAACACTTTTCACTCTGTGTACTGAATTGAATTAAGTCATTTAAACATCATATGGTGTTCTGAGATGTAGAAACATCCAATCGTTTCTTCTGACTAACACTAACCCTGTCGTTGTTTTGTCTCTCCAGGTTTATCTTGCCTTGCCGTAGTCTGTGCATGGCGGTGAGGGACAGCTGTGCTCCAGTGCTGGCCTGCCAGGGCCATGCTTGGCCCCAGGCCCTCAGCTGTGACCGCTTCCCTGCCGAGGAGGACATGTGCCTCTCCCCACACCCAAAGTTCCCCCTGTTCACCAAAGGTACATTTCAACCTCCTCCAATTACAGCAGCTTTTCTTTTTGCTCATAACTGTAATTTTTGCTAATAATGTTTTGCTTACAATAAGCTGAAATACTTTAAATTCCAATGAAATGTGAACTCATGATTTATTTATTTTTTTATAACAGACTTGCCTAAACCTGCATGTCAGAACTGCCCATCGGTGCAAGAGTACCCCACAATGAAAACGGTTCTGGACACCTTGTGCCTGCATGACTTCGGTAAGCAACCCAATGTCACATTTTCCATCAAAATACCATCTGGGATGTTTTGGAAGGTGTCCTCGTGGATGTATTTCACTGCGTTTGACGATTCGTTTGACGATTCATTTGATTTGGCTAAAAAGCAACGCTCAGTGGATCATTTCTCTCCCTCTTGTCCCTTTCGCAGCCGTGACCGCCAAGCTGCACCGCCGGCGCCTGCCCAGCGGCGAGCCCGAGTTCCAGGTGGACGGTCGGGTGGAGTTCATCCGCCAAGGACCCCTCCTCCCATACGACACCCAGCACCTCCTCCAGCAGTGGTTGCTCATCAACCTGCGCTGCGCCCACGCGCTGGTGCGCCCAGGTCGCTCCCAGCTCTACCTGATCGCGGGCACCGCGCAGGCGGACGCCAGCCTGGCCATCACCCGGCTGTTCCCCTGGCACAAGAAAGACGCCAACATCGCCATGGCGACGCGCAAGTGGAAGCACCACAGGTGTTGATGGAGAAGGAGGAGCTGAGGCCTAGGGATTGATCTGACCCGTGATGACATGGCTAGCAACTGGAGCTCTTTAGCCTGTGTGAGATGTTGCAGAAGAAGAAATAAGATTAAGGGAACGTTTAAGTGATGGAGGAGAGGATAGAGCCTTTTCGGGATTTCAGTTTTTGGCTCTAAAGTCCACTTCAGAGCTTTAGGTGGGGTACAGGGAAAGAGCTGGACTCAAGGCCCTCTGCTGCCCCCGCTGGCTCACTTAGTATTTACATGGTCGCTGCTCCCGTAGCACAAAGTTAAAGAATGCACTCGAAACACTGTACATAATAATATTGTATATTGGTTTTTAAGAAATTGTTTTCTATATAGAAAATTTGTATTTATGAGTTTTGTATGTTTTTTCTATAATAACAAGTAAAAATTAAATATTTAAAATAATTATTTGCACTTGATATGGTTTTCTTTTTCGTAATAATGCTGAATAGCAACAACCCGACAATGATGGAATGATTGAATGGCTAACATTTTTAGCACTTTATGTGCTAATATTAGCCATAGTAAGGGTTGGAATGCCATTTGTCTTGGCAACAGCGTAACACTGACAAGAAAATGGAGTAATCTCTTACATCAACATGCAAAATGCCCTAAATATTTTGGTCTAGCCCATCTCTTAACTCTTTGCCTATTGTCAAAGTACATAGGTACATACGTAAATATAGACAAATGTGATAGACATACTGTTTGAAGTAAATGACTGATGTGCACTGAACAACAATTTAGTTTACTTCTCCCCACACACAGAAAGAAATTAGAGCAAAGGCTTAAGCGATGCAAAGCTTTGCTTCAACCTTATCCACTCAGACTCACGGCTGCATTTGCAAATGCAACAGGCCATCGGTTGTGTTTACACTTAAATAGTATTTTAGGCTAAACAGAGCTCACACATGTTACTTGCTAATGCTGCTGATAACATCATTTACTTGATTTTCTTATCTTTTTCTTGTCAGACTTCATGACTTGGGCTACAGCTTTGCATAATTGCATGGGACCGTTTAAGGCTTTGTCCAGACCTAATGTTCCACAACTGTTTTTATTATGGTAATCATAGTTGGAGGCAGTGGAGTGGGTAGCAGTGTCACAGAAAAGAAAAGGCTTCAAGACCATGATTTCTGATTGGTTGCTGAGCTGTTCAGTAAAACAAAAGTGACACGGTATAATTCAATTTGCTATGTTTTGATTTAAAAAATTCTAAGATAATGACGGATTAATTGCAGTATTTCATTAACAGTTTATTCAGGTCAAACAGCTTATCAGGGGTTTCTCACAGCTGGGAAGCAGGTAATATCCCTTTAAAAAAATCCCACAATTTGTAGATTTAAGTCATACATTTAGGAACAAACTAAACAAAGTTATTTGAGGTTGAAGTCATGAATTTATGGAAAGTGAAGGAAAATGTAAATTATACATACAATACAACAACAACATGCTAGCCTTTACCAGCTATGGAAAAGTAAGCCTTAAGTATTTACAAAGTATTCTATTTGTTGCACAAATTGATTGAAAAAGATTTTCATCATAGGAAGTGCTTTAATGTAAAGCTCAAGACATGTTACAAAAATATACATATTTATACAAAAACATGATGTATTCAATTTCAAGTTCCGTTTACTGATTGCAATTGCAATGAAAAAGCAGGAAATCCTTCCTGGGAAAGACTTGTCAGTGTAACAACCGTGAAATTCGAAACGCAAAGTAATTTGCATTGGAAAAATGCAAGTCAATTGCAGCAGGCCTATCAACCGTGACGTCAAAGCTTATAGTTATTCATGATGCAACAAAAACACTTTAATGCTAAGGGAATGAATGTTAGACACATTGTGATAATGAACATCAGTCTTTTCTTCTTCTTTTTTTACACACAGAGTCTTAGTGTGGACTTGATCGATTTGCCAGAGTGACCGGTTCCCTGTATGATTTTCCATGCACTATAACACCTGTGTCTCTGCCAGTCTTGTGCGGTTGTGGTCTGTCTGATGGTGGGCCGGGGACCTCCGGTGCTGATTTGACCTCCACCTCCTGTGACAGACCCCGGCTCATAAGCTCATCCATCGGGGAGCGGCTGTTGTGCACCTCCTTCTCCCTGCAGTTCCTCCACTTCATCCTCCGGTTTTGAAACCAGATCTTTACCTGGGGGAGAAATTAGTGGATTTTGATTGTAGAGATTTTACAGCTCTATCTGTTAAATGTGAGGCATTTGATTTATTTTTCAATGCATTTAAATCAAATCAAATTTCGAAATTTCTTTTAAAACCCTTGTTTATTCTGGGAATGGACGTCTTCAGACTTTGAGATGAGGGTTGGCCACTAGCCTAGTTTGTTTTCCATTTCCTCTGACTCCTTGAAACGGAGGTTAGCAGGTAGCCTAGCCTAGCTGGTTCTCTTTTACCTGTGACTCCTTAAAACTGAGGTTAGCCACAAGCCTAGCTTGTTTTGCATTACCTGTGACTCATTGAGACTCTGAGGTTGGCACAGCCTAGCTTGTTCTGCATTACCTGTGATTCCTTGAGACTGAGATTAGCTGCTATCCTAGCTTGTACTCCATTACATATTAGTCCTTGAGACTGAAGTGAACAGCTAGCCTAGCCTGTTGTCCATTACCTGAAACTCCTTGTGACTGAGGTTAGCCGCTAGCATCACTTGTTCTCTGTGACTCCTTGAGACTGAGGTTAGCCTCTAGCGTAGTTTGTTCTCCATTACCTATGACTCCTTGAGACTGATGGAACTGCTAGCCTAGCCAGTTGTCCATAACCTGTGACTCCTTGAGTATGAGGTTAGCCTCTTGCGTCGCTTGTTCTCCATTACCTGTGACTCCTTGAGACTAATGGTTAACCGGCCAGCACCCCATCACCAGACATTAGTTATATTCCCTTTTATTAACTAAATTATTTAAAATGTTTTGCCTGTATGTATGTGAATTATGGCACCCATTGCACTCCTAACCATCCCTGGAAGGAGGGATCCCCCACTTTGTGTTCCTTCTCAAGATATCTTCCTTGCTAATTAAGGGAGTTTTTTCTTGCCCTTTGGGGGGGTTAGGGTTGGGGGGGGGGGGGGGGGGGGGGTCATAAATATATGGCCTGTTAAGCCCTTTCAGACTGTACCTGTGATTAAGGGCTATACAAATACAATTGAATTGAACTGCTGGCCTAGCCTGTTGTCCATTACCTTTGACTCCTTGAGCCTGAGGTGAACTGCTAGCCTAGTCTGTTGTCTATTACCTGTGACTCCTTGAGACTGAGGTTAGCCGCTAGCTTGTTTCTGTCAGTCTTGCTGATGTACTTTTGCCTCCGGAACGTTCTCTCCAGCTCTTTCCGCTGTTCCTCAGAGAAAACTGCCCTTCTCAGTATCCCACGGCGCGACTTGGGACTGGATTCAGACGACCACATGGGAATATTGGTACCCTCTAGATGTGACAAATTCAGGACATAAATATTAGTGTTTTGTACTGCAGTACAAATAATATATTGACCTAGCAATATTAACAATATTGCTTCATTCATATGGCTTATACGTGGTGGGGATGATGGAACAATTTGATCCAAACAAGCACATCTGAATATAAGCAAAGATGTAATAAATATAATGTGGCATTTCTATATTGCCCTTGCGCCCACGTAATCATACTACTCGTGTTTTCAACCGTACCAAATCTCCTTGGCTCCCCGCTTTTCCTGCATGATCCTATATTCGGTCACACTCACTTTATCCCTCACTAGGCTTTAATTTTGTATCAATCATGCCACTTTAACACAGCGGGGGTGACTAAATGGGAAATATAAAAAAGGGGGGGATTTGTTGAATGGTGATGGCACAATCCCACGGCCGCTCACTCACAGGTGCACGCATGACAAAAGTCAAGTGAAAACAAATTTGGCCGATCCATTCAGCGCTGCGCTTTTTTAATCTGTACGACAAATCTGCCCAGAGACCACCTCTAGAGAGCGACTAACGGGTTTGGACATGCCCCTCACTCTACTATGGCTTCTCAATGGTTGCCACTTAAACGCCAGATTACCAAGGTCACTCGCGGGCAACGTGTGTGAATGCTAAAGTGTGTGTATGTGTGTGTGTGTGCGTGCGCCTCTTGGGCCCGACTATAGAAGGCTTTGAGATGGCAGGAGGGGGGAGGGGGGGGGGAGTGGGGGAGTTGGGGGAGGCACAAAGGAGTCGGTCAATGGGAAGGCTGCAACTGACTGGCTTAGCACTGCAACACTAAATCTTTTCACCCGCAGGTATGAAGCCAGTTTGTATGTGAAGATGAGCTCAAATAAGTCTATAAAAGTCACTTTCAATGAATGCTTTAAGTCCCGGTCAGGACCCTCCCTTCCTCCCTCTCTCCTCCTCCCCTAAAAGGGTAGGGTAGGAACGAGAACTGAAGGACGGGAAAAAAAAAGGTGGGGCTGGAGGGAGGGGGGGGGGGGGGGGGGGGGGGGGGCGGGGGCGTTCCTGGACCACACAATAGTCAGGGGGTCCTATGTCCGGGCCTCTTCCACCAAGGAACGGGCAGTGGGGGGGGGGGGGGGGGGGGGGGGTTGTGCAGCAACAGAGTTCATTGCTGCAGTGAAAAATTGCATCGGGGTCGCGTGTGGATGGTGGAATAAAAGTGCTGATTGGTCACGCCGGGGCCGGGCTTTGTGCCGTTGCCGGGCACTGTGGGAAAGTGTCAGAGCACTAAGAGGACTCATCACACTCAAGGGGAGCGGCCATGTTGTTTTCTTAAAGCAGACTATTTACCGCCGCTCTTTAGTGTCAAGGCATTGTGGGACACACAGCAGCCACCTCTCCTCCCGTGGAGCTAGGAGCAGCAGATAGAGGAATCAAACCATTCCTCGTATTAGTTACAGTTATAAGCTCCAATATACGTGTCATCCCAGATGGGGCAGTCTGGAATTCCTGATTTCTATATTATTTATTTTGATCTGTCGACTGTTAATTCAAACTCATAACTTCCGGAACTCACTTTACCCAACGTAATGCAACGAGAGAGATAAACAAACCAAAACCAAATCAAAGTGTTGAGCGCTGGGAAAGAACTCGTGTCAATTATAATCTTAATCTGACAGACGACAAGACTTTTATTAACTCTGCATATTTGCGCCAGGGAAAGTGTGTATTTGCCAGCACAAAAGATGGGGAGGAAGGGGAGTTTTGGCTCCCCAGGGCCTCCATTACCACCGCCACCCTACCTCGCTCTCTCTCACAGACCACCCCTCTCTCTCTTGCCCCCCCCCCCCCCCCCCCCTCCAGTCCCAAACAGCCGTGAATGGTCATGAATAGTTGCCGTGCAGAGCTGAGCGGAGAATTAGCTCCTCGGCATAGCATCAGTAATTAGCTGTGGAAAGAGCACAGAGAGGGAGGAGGGGGGTACCCCGCGGCAAAATGCTTTAGAGGGGTGCTGAGGCGTTGCTGATGAGGCATAAAACACTTACTGGGGAAGACTGGGGAGGGGGGGCTGGACCCACCGCAGCACGCCAGCACATACTGTGCAGGGGCCCGCAGGAATACACTGCTCATCACACCTGCTGGGAGTTGGACATGAGGGGGGAGAACGAGAGGGTGAGGGACAGAGAGAGAGAGAGAGAGAGAGATTTGGTAAATGAGTAGCCAGGTGGGATGCGGTGGATTGTCACTTAGGATTGTGACTACTTGGTCGTTTTCACAGTTGAACGGCAATCGAGGAAGTAGGCCATCGAAGCCTGATTTGTGCCAAGACATTGACATTTATAATTAATTAGCTGGTGAGAAAGAATTGTTTTTCAGGCCACTTAAAAACGTTCTTCTTTAGCTCATTGGTGGCCCTAAAAGAGAAGAGGTCACATTTACCTCACGTAGTATCTGAGGGCAAGATACTGACTTAAGAATATAAGCTTAAAATGTTGTAATAACACCTTTGACAAAATCCTTTTGTAGAATGGGTCCATGGCAATTACTACTACATATAAGAGAAAGTTATTAAACCACCAAAATGTATCAGCATTGGAAAAAGCCTATAACAGCTTTAGCGTTAGAAAAAAAAAGATTCCCCAGAATTGACCACATCTGTGAGCTGTTACAGATAAAAGTTGTTATTCATGTTATATCATTATGCTTCATTATTTCGTATTGTGCAGCAAAAAAATATTATAATTACAGTAATCCGCTTTGTTTTTGTTAATGAACAAATCAACAGATCAATTCAAGTTCTAAGGTGTATGGACAACTGTAGCCTACGCTTGGACCCATTGTAACACATCATATCTTGTTATTATGGGAATGGTCGTTATTTGTAAAAACCTTATCCATTAGAGGCTTTACCTGAATGCGGTAGAAGGGGTCGGCCCAAGTCTTTGACCTGCTGCAAGGGCCATCCAGGGGCCTGATGTTGGAGCTGAAGACAGTGCTGAGGGCCCCAGCTCCTCCTGGGGGACCTGCAGAGAACATGTCCCAAACGCCCGCCTGCACCACTACCACTACTGCCAATACCACTTCTACCACTACTGCTAGCGCTACTGCTGCTCCCCTCGGGGCCGGCTGCCGACTGCAGCAGATGGTCGATCAGAAAGCTCTTCCCCGATACGCCAAAGCCCGGTAACGCAGGAGGAGAGCTGGCCATGATCACCGTCTTGGTATCCTTGCGGGTCTGAACTGAAACCATCCTGTTTTTTTGCACGAGGTACCCACACTCACGGCGCAGTCACAGCCCCTGTGACACTACTACAACTCTCCTTCAAGCCTCCTCGAGTCAGCGGGCCAGCTTCATTAAAATCGGAAGAAAACAACACAAAAAAAAGAGTAAAAAGAACTCCCCTTCTTCCTCTTCAGGGCTCGGCACTTTGCCTCGGTGCTGGGCCCTGATTGGCTGAGAGGTCCTAATGTGCTCCTCAATTCAGATAAGGCTGGGTTCTTTTTGGAGTGGCAGAAGGTGGGCCCAGTTCATTCATTATGTCAACTAGCCTATTAAATGATAGACATCAGAGACAATGGACTGCTGGCCAAAGTTTAACATGCACCAAACACTCCTCTGTCGTAGTAAATAGTTTTCTCTTTTTTCTTGATTCCCCTTAGCGCTCCATTGTAGGGAACCTGGCCTTTCACGTTCTAAGCAAGCCATCCGAATCGCGCCCTTTTGTGATTATTTCAACTGAAAAATGATTTTTTTGTAGGTTTTTTATAAAGACTCTTTTAAGTTGAAGGAACCGTTGTTACATCGGTTGTATACCAGCCACAGCAGTAAAATGAGGACGAGAAAAATGGAATAGTACAATTATTGATTTACAAATATATATATTTTTAAATATTTGCCCAACAATATGCAAAAAGTAAGAAATGTATTCCTCATTAGGTTGGAATTATTTTCGTAAAAAAAAAGTTGAACATTTTACATTCATAAAGAAAAAATAAGGTAGAATAGAACAGTGTTCACATGCACGGTTTTCTAGATATTATGAGTAAATTATCGATCTAAAAATAACACAGCACAGCAACAGCCTTTTATCTGTTGTTGAAGTCATTAGAACTTCGATGAACCACTGCATTACTCTTTTCCTGCCATGGTACATGCACTTGCTCACATTTTAACATAAAAAAATCGAAATGTACCACTTATAAATAACACAAGTCCTAAGCATGCATTTGCTTAGCTTGTCCACTTGGTTCTGTGTTTGCATACATTCTGCTTGTATTTCTTCCTATGGAGAGATTATAGAAACACAAAGAATCACACACACACACACACACACGGACGGCACACACGCTGGGATGTTTTGATGTAAACAAGTCCAGTGCGCAGCGCTCGTGTAACCTTTAGCGCCACGCTGAGCGTTCCAGCTAATGATCTTCAACAGCAGAGCTGGATCTCCATAGAGGGGAAGTGGAAGCCGTAAACAGGCATGTCGACCGCGGTGGGGATAGGGGGGCCTTGGTTGTAGAGAGAGACTTGATACCTCATGCTGAGCATGGAAATTGGCCCAGACAGCTCGGCCTATTGTACGACGGCCATGGAGCCAAAGGTTGCTTGTAATCAAATTTGAGGGTTTTATTCCCCAGACTGGTGGAAGAGGGGGCCACGCCGGGCCACCGAGATGAGGGTTATAGCGTGGCTCCGTGTCTGGGGCACCTAGCTTTGCCAGACACGGATGTGTCGGATGTGTCTTTGTGTGTGTGTTGTGTGTGTGCGTTTATGTTTACATGCTTCGCGAGGACTGTTGTTTCTGACATTCCCTGGCCGTCCGTCCCTCCCTCTCTCCTTCTCTCCCTCTCCCTCTCTCCATCTGGACTGGATCTCTCGTTCATCCAAAGTCTTGCCTGTGTTGATGTTGAAGATGGTGATGTAAGGGTATTTGTGGGGTAAAACAACAGGGATCCTTTAAATCCATGCATTATTCATGAAGTAATATTCCACAAGCCTCCAACATGGTTATATTGTCTTTTTATTTAATGTATAAACAAAATAAGAATCCTATGGGCATCCCAACCAGAAAGATACAGAAAAACACAAAATAACATGGCAGTCATTGTGTGTTCACTGACACCGGTGTCAGAGTTCCCTCCTGATCTCAGGGGACTTAAAGAGCATGTCTGAGAGCGTGTCATCGTTAGGACTCACCACTTGTTAATTAGACGGAGCCCAATAGAGCTGCTCACATAGAGGGAGCTATAATTAGACTATTCTCCTACGGGACGAGATAAAAAAAAAAGTCCCTGAAAGTTTTTGAGGATTTATTTGATGTCTCCCTCATTGTAACCCCCCCCCCCCCCCAACCCTCTCTCTCCCTCCCTCTCTCTGTCTTTCTTTCTTGCTCTCTGATCAGAAATGGAGGGAAAAATAAAATAGCGGTCCCTTCCTTCATTCAGAGCGATCCACAATGGCCGCCCTCCCGTCTAAAGCGAGCGCTCCTGGCAGACCAGCTGAAGACTCTTTATACTCCCTCTTTCTCTTCCCCCCAATAAAGCTCTTGAAGAGGGGGGGGGGGGGGGGGGGGGAATAGATAGCGCCCCATTGCACCCGCAATTGATATTCCACCACTCGAACTTAATATCCTGAATGGAGGGCCAGACTCCATGAATCAGGAAGACAATGCGCTTAGCTTAGCAGCAAACTGGCACATTGTGTGGTGTCTGTGGTCTAGTGGAGGAAGTTTCTAATGTGGGACTCACAATTGTGTGTCTATAGAGTTCTAATGAGCTTCTGTGTGCCTTGTGAATGGGGTGGGGGTGTGGGGAGGGGGGGGGGGGGGGGGGGGGGGAGGATGGGGGGGCTTTTAGCACAAGGGCCCAATGAGCCAGCTCAATGCCTTCAGGCCACAATAGGGCCCGGGCGAATATGGGAGGGGCTGGGGAGCCACTGCAATGCGCGGCGGACAGTCAATAAAAATCCCTGAGCTAGTAAGAACATTGGGGGAATATAACTGTTTTAAATGGGGGAGGGGGAAGGGAAAAATACATTTAATGATGTTCTCACAGGGTTCTTATCCATTGTAGTCTACGCTATACTTTTCCCCTCATGAAAGTGTTTCCCTTATGGGGTTTTAAATACCAATAATGTTCAAAATGTTAACGTGAACTGGCCATTGCCGCTGAGGAGCTGTTGTCTTTGTCAGCAGTGATGGATTTAACTGTGGGAGACCTGGATCCTGATTCTGAAGGACAGACATGGGCTCCTGAGCTGCTAAGATAGCCTACCTCCCAGATCGTCAGTCCACAACACAGTGGTCTATGTGGACTTTCCAGAGAGTTCCAGATACATATTTCAAAATATGCTTCATAATGGGAAATGACTTTAAGCAATTAGTGCTTCAGCAATGTGGAAAATAAATTTGCCCAAAATGTGTGCACATTTTTGGGCCAACAAACAATAGCTAAAACAAACACTATATACAAAGAAAAATATAACTGAAGATATATTAAAAACAAATACAGATAAAAAAATATATAGAGACAATATACCTACATATGTTCAGATATTCATTACTACCAACTAAAATCCTAGGATAGTCTCATAAATCAAAAGGCTCCTTGTAAAAGTTGATTTGTTTTTAGAATGTACAGGCAATGCATTGGCAAAGAGTTGGTTTTCTGTACATAATATTAGTTCATAGATTGTAAAGTAACATGCATCTTTGACCAGCCTTTCATGTTATTTTAAACCTTTACAGGTATAAGTTTAATACGCAACATCCCCGCAGTAGACCACGAGTGCCATGGCCTGTTGAATTGTAGTACTGCATGTGACACAATCTCTGTAATGTACCATGATGTCCACAAGATGGCACTGTAACAACAAGCTATTGTCGTCGTGGCTACAAGAGCGTAAAAAAAAAAAAACGTTGCAGGTGCAGAGTTACAAATACAGTAAATACATATTAATTACAATAATATTTAACCCCGAAACACCCCCTTTTTTATTGGTGGTTTTCTTTGCTAACCCCGAACACACATGGACACACACATCGGCCAAACACGAGCTGAATAGATAATGAATGTTAAATCAGTGGTGAGTTCAAAATATACAAATGGAGCCAAAGACTCCTTTAAATAGAACAGCAATGCTATTTTTGGTCATGTATTTTGGAACACTGGCCTGGCGCTATATAGGAGTATGCGTAAAGACAGCAGCAGATTCCATTTCTACGCGTGTGCGTCTGCGTGTGTGTGTGTGTGTGTGTGTGTGTGTGTGTGTGTGTGTGTGCGAGCGTGCGTGCGTGCGTGTGTGTGTGTGTGTGTGCGTGCGTGCGTGTGTGTGTGTGTGTGTGTATACGATCGTGCTTGCGCGTGCGTGACTGTCAGAAAGAGCGTGAGAAGGCACATGCTTTAATCAAGATAATAGCACTTTGGGAAGGAATGATATCGTGTGGGCAATACAAAGTTGGTGGTTATTACATTCCACGTGTCTGGGCCCCGGGAGAAATGTTTTGTATTATTAATAAAGAACAGAGAGTTCCTGCCGTGGTCCGTCCTTCCGCACGCAGCAGATGTGACATGTCATTGCATATAGCTGGTCCAGTTGAAGACACACACTTTGCATGTTTCCTTTGGTTTTAGGGCTCTTGATGTCCTTTAAAGCTGCGTGACACGACCCCTTTCAACAAGGTTTTATTGGGGGGGGGGGGGGGGGGGGGGGGGGGGGGGGGATGCAACATATATTTTTCATCATCCAGGGAGGCATTCACTTGCGCTGTATGACCCATATACAGCATCATATTTTCATACAGTAAACAAACAACTAGGGCCAAATTGATATGCCATTTGATGCATATGTGCCTATCTCTCACAGCCCTCCGTGCTGGAGTGGAACTGGAGCTGTGCCGTCCCCTGGCCGCGGTGTCTGCTGCCTCTGATAGCAGATGTGCTCTGCTCCTCCGTGCACTCTGAACAGAACAGCACGGCCAACAAAATACCCCCTCCCATGATAAACCCATCATGGGTTTGGGTCTGCTTGTTGCTCCAGATGCAGTTTTGTCTCTGTGAAGACCACGCACCACGAAAACAGGTTACAAATCACTCATTTCTTCTGTGTGTTATGTGTTTATGTGAATTGATCATGGACTATTGGCGGATGCCAAAAGAATCAACCTTAGTGGTCACACTGGTTGTAATACAACTAACAAAAAACGAAACGAACAAAAAAAACATGAAAAAAGTGTAATTGTTGTTGTTATTACTATCGGTATTATGAGTATTGTTTTTATTTTATTTTTGTATAATTGTTTTCACTAGGCCACTCTGCGCGGCCTGAGACCATTCTGTCATTTTACAGAAACGTTTGTTCCAAATTTTAATTCACCAATAATGTCGATCTCAGCAATGGCCACAAGGGGGCATCAATGCACGGTTTCCTTCCTGGGCAGGGGACCCACCTCTCCTGCATCCCTGCTACACCACCAACTCATCTGCTGCTCACAGCGCTCTTCGCAGCGGTGTACATGAGCCTTCTCCAACCTAGTGAACAGACCGATTGTTCTTCTCAATTCTGCACTGGTTGGTTGTGCGCGAATGGAAAACGGATCTTGCGTTAAATGGAATAATATCTATTTTTTTTTTCTATCTGGATGGGTTGTGCATCATTGGATCTCCTAAGTTCTGGTGATGTCCTCTCCTAAATTCTCCAGTTGATGAAAAAGCATTCTTCGCCGGGGAGTTACAGCCTTCGCATGTGATTGAGCATTACCGTGTCTTGGAAGTGGACCTAACATGGACTAATTTGTTTTTATATTCACAATGGGATTATTACAGCTATTTCTGATCGTCGGTTTATTTTGCGTAGCCTCAGGTATGCTACAACGCTGTCATTGACTTTTAACGTAGACTATCAATTCTAGTTCTATGCCACATCTTATTATTGATTATGAACATAACAGCCTACATATAATGTGGGTTATTGCGGTATATTGCACAGTTTGACGAATGACGTTAACCCTAAAGTTAATAAAATAGCCGATTCAATTCTCAGTTGTATTTTGGTAGCCCTTTTTGTTTTTTTTACCAAAACATATGTTCGTACATTTGATCGATTTCTTTTTTTCTTCTGATTACTTATTAACTAAACATATGCCTATATTTTACCTATCTACTATAACTAATAACTGTCGGAAAAAATATAGCCTCTATGCAATTAAATATATAATTTATTTATATGTATTTACTTATTTGGGGAATTTTGTTGTTTTGCTTAACGTAAACCAGTTGTAGGTTTCGGCATCGACCCTGCCCTGCGTGTCAGCGCGTTTGATGAGCTGACGCTTGGCGACGGCTTTGATGGAGTTACTCAGGTCCAGGGCTTCCACAGCGAGTCTAGAGCTTTCCACTTCCAAGGTAAAGAATGCCTCATATTGTGAATGTTGAAATTGGAAGACAGATAGCTTTCTTTTAAAAACACAAAGCAATCCCATGCATGTTTTGGCATATTTGCCTTTTTTTATTTTGGTTTGGAGTCCTTTTTATCTAATTATTCCTAACGCTGCGCAGTTAACAATCGTGTAGCCTGAAAAAAAAAAAAAACACAACACATATGCGATGTTCCGTTAAACCGTGCGTTGGGGGTCCCTCCAAAATGCCCACTGCTCAGACAATGGGCGGTGAAGTGAAGGTGCCCAGGAGTGCAGATGGAACTCGTTTGTAAACCATAATAGAAGGAGTTGCCAAATCCGTGTCGCAGCTGTCTCCATGTCCAATTTAAACCTGACCAGTAGCCTTCCCATCATGACATATCTTGAACATGTCTCTTTACCAGATCTCGAGACGCTCCTGTCGTGTTGTACATTTGGACTAATGGTAGTCCTACAGTTTTCAACGGTGTCAACTATGCAGCTAGATATCTTGCTATGTCCTTGATAAAAAAAATAAAAAAAAAAGAATGAGGGGATAAACATTAACTGGCCAAAGGTTACAACTGGTGATGTGTTTGTCTAGATGGGAATGGCGACGCGGAAAACAAGTAAAACCTTCGCCGTCGTGATGTCACGTCATCCGTTGCGGGCCGGATATCTTAGACAAATGACAAGAGGGTTTTGAAACCAATGAGCCGCAACAAAAAGTAACTTGACCCAAACGGTCGCAGTCTGATTGCTGGCGTGCGTCCTCGACAGTGTGAGACAGCAGCAGCTGTCTTTCTTTGTGAAGGCAGGACGTATAGACGTGGCTGGGATTTACCTCTCCGTGGCTGGTGGACGCAAAGAGAGAGGGAGGGGAGAGAGAGTAGTAGTACACAGAGAGAGAGAGAGAAAGAGAGAGATAAAGAGAGAGACTAGAGGTAGGTATAGAGAGAGAGAAAGAGAGAGAGCAAGAGAGAGACTAGTAGTAGGTAGGTAGAGAGAGGGAGGGAGGAAGAGAGACACTAGTAGTATATAGGTAGATAAAGAGAGAGATCGTAGGGAGGGAGATAGACACTAGGTAGGTGAGAGAAACTAGTAGTAGGCAGGTAAAGAGAGAGGGAGGGAGAGAGACTGCCAGACGCAGAGAGATGCTAATAGATAGAGAGAGTTAGAGAGATAAAGATAGAGAGACTACCAGACCCAGAGAGAGTCTAGTCATAGAGAGAGTTAGAGAGATAAAGATAGAGACTACTAGAGCCAGAGAGAGACTAGTAGGTAGAGAGAGTTAGACAGATAAAGATAGAGAGACTACTAGATCCAGAGAGAGACTAGTAGGTAGAGAGAGTTAGACGGATAAAGATAAAGAGACTACTAGACCCAGAGAGAGACTAGTATAGTGGAGTACTGAGCAAAAGAGAGGACTGGTAGGTAGAGTGAGGTGGAGCCCAAAGGAGGAGAACGTGCGTCGGCGTGGTAAAAACGTGTCCTGATGGTGAAAACGTGTCCTGATGGTGAAAACGTGCGTCCTGATGGTGAAAACATGCGTCCTGATGGTGAAAACGTGCGTCCTGATGGTGAAAACATGCGTCCTGATGGTGAAAACGTGCGTCCTGATGGTGAAAACGTGCGTCCTGATGGTGAAAACGTGCGTCCTGATGGTGAAAACGTGTCCTGATGGTGAAAACGTGCGTCCTGATGGTGAAAACGTGCGTCCTGATGGTGAAAACGTGTCCTGATGGTGAAAACGTGCGTCCTGATGGTGAAAACGTGCGTCCTGATGGTGAAAACGTGCGTCCTGATGGTGAAAACGTGTCCTGATGGTGAAAACGTGCGTCCTGATGGTGAAAACGTGTCCTGATGGTGAAAACGTGTCCTGATGGTGAAAACGTGCGTCCTGATGGTGAAAACGTGCGTCCTGATGGTGAAAACGTGCGTCCTGATGGTGAAAACGTGCGTCCTGATGGTGAAAACGTGTGTGCTGATGGTGAAAACGTGCGTCCTGATGGTGAAAACGTGCGTCCTGATGGTGAAAACGTGCGTCCTGATGGTGAAAACGTGCGTCCTGATGGTGAAAACGTGTGTGCTGATGGTGAAAACGTGCGTCCTGATGGTGAAAACGTGTGTGCTGATGGTGAAAACGTGCGTCCTGATGGTGAAAACGTGCGTCCGCGTGGTGAAAATGCACGCCGCAGGTCGGCGTTCTATACCGTTTGACGATCCGATAAGGAAGCACCAGGAGTGTGTATTCCGCAGGCTGCAGGCAGAGCACCTGCCAATCAACGCGTCACCTTTATTTCAATTTGCCTCGCTGGCGTGTGACGGAGGGCAGCGGTACATTCAATTACTCAGCTATCTGGTAAACTCTCCCAGTCTCCAGACAGGGGGCGAGAGACATATACCAGACACAACGAGACCCGGAGACTGCCTGAGCGAGGCAGAGGTACACAGGGAGAGAGAAATTAGGAGATGGGGGTGCAGAGAGGGAGGGAGGGAGGGAGGGAGGGAGGGAGGGAGGGAGGGAGGGAGGGAGGGAGGGAGGGAGGGAGAGAGAGCGATGAGGAGAGTTTAATAAAAAATAAAAGAAGGGTGAATGATGAGAAAGAGGGGATGAACCAGGAAAGGAGAGCGAGAGACAGAGAGAAAGGTAAATAGAGAGAGAGAGAGGGGCAGGGGGGGAATCAAGAGCAGCAGAAGAGCCTACAAGAGAATGCTGATTCCACACGTCTTGCTGTCTAGGCTGGCTGGAACCGGCACAGCAGTGGCACTGGGATGCTCATTAGAGAGCAGGCTGAGCAGATCCAAGGCCCTTTCTTCCTCCGCTTGCCTGCCTGCCTGTCTGTCTGCTTGCCTGCCCAGAGGGAGAGCTTCAATCTCTGGGTACTGGGAGAGAACAAGCAGGGTAGCGGGTGGAGCTGAAAACCTGAAGGAAATTATATATATATATAAATATAAGACATTTGTTATGTATACAATTTCAATTTCAGATTATATATTTTCCTCTGCTTTGTCTGCCAGGAGATTCTCGCGTTCATTCTTCGGTGTAAGGATGTGAAAGTGAAACCAAAACGGTGGGATAGTGGTGTTTAGAGGGGCCCCATGTGAGGTCAGCGATACAATGAGAGGCTCTGGGAGAGCCGGACCTCAGGAGGACGAGAACAGAGCAGAAGAAGGGCCTCAGGCTACGAGGCGTTTCCACCTCATAATATACCAGTGGTGCTCCACCACCACCATGCCCCAGTGAGAGCACCCTGCTGTGTGACCTCACATTTCCCCCCACCCTCCCCCCGAGTTATACCTCAAATCAAATACGTTCAAGAATAGAGCACATACCTTTTCATTTAACATATATAAACGCGTGCGTAATGCCTCATATGTGTCACATGGTCCAAACACTTGCCGAGGAACTGCAGATCTGCAGATAAAATATGATGGCGTGTTAAGAAAGATAGACATATAGTTGTTCTTGTAGTTTATGCGGCTTTCATTTACTGTGATCGTATACCTTAAAGGGCTGTCCCCAACCCTGCCTTGCTTAACAGGCTGCGGGGCAGTTCTCTAAGCTTCCCTGCATTTTCCTCCTGGGACATTAACAGAGATTGCTGATAAATACATTATAGGTATTGCTTTTTGTAACACCGTTTTTTATATTAGCATATTTTGTATTTTATTTATATCAATAATATAATAATAATATACATTTTAATATTATATATATGTTAATATTATATATAAATATGTATATATAATATTAACATTAATAATAAAATAATAAATAAATGGATAAATATATCGGATGACAATCCTAGATCAAAGCCCACATGCAGACGCTCCTCAACTCTCCCCATCCCCAGGCTCACAGCTCCCGCCCTTCTCTTTCTTGTCGCCGAAAGGCAATTACGGCAATTTCTCCTCAATTTCCAAGGACAACAACATCATTTGTTGAATCATCCTTTTAACCACCGATGCCAGAGAGAGAACCTCTTTTGTTTGTGTGTGTTTAAGTGTGTGTGTGTGTGTGTGTTAACTGTGTGTGTGTGTATGTTTGTGTGTGTGTTTGTGTGCGTGTTTACTGTGTGTGTGTGTGTGTGTGTGTGTGTGTGTGTGTGTGTGTGCGTGTGTGCCTGTGGTTGTGGGATGTCTGTCTGCCTGAGAAAGCGTGCTGTGGCTGGGATTGTTTGAACACTAGTGTTGTTGAACTGGGTTTTTGTGTACCTGGCTGCTTATTATTGTCCCCGACTGCGGTGACACCGACAGTGTAGTGGAATGGAAGAAACTCATTCATTATACAAAAGTGTTTTGGTGTTTGTGTCCATTTGCACAAGCCATGGGGCGAGAGACAAAGATATGCAGAGAGGGAGTGAGAGGGAGGAGAGGAGGAAATGCACGGTGTGTGTTTATTTTCACTTCTATGCAAGGGGGTTTGGCTGGCTAATGAGTATGTGTAGTAAACACTGCCACTTTTTCCAAAAACGTCCCACTCTAGTCAGATTGAATTACTTTTTTTGATATGGCTATACATACCTTCTATGTGGCAAAATATAACCACAAAATATGCCAGTGTGTGTCTAGATGTCTTAGCTCTCGTTTGTATCCTACTGCGTGTGCATTAGCTTTGCACAAGGGAGAATTGCGTGGGAAGTCCAAAGTGAGAGTCTAATTTAAGAGACAGCTTCCGTCCAGGGAAACAAACAATCAAAGCACCATTGGTTTTCTCGCCGGACCCTTCTTAATAGCAATTAACAACACGTTGATATGATACAGTCCATGTATGATACTGTTCTATGGTGTGCGTCCATAAGTGAGTGTATGTAGGTGCGAATCCATAAGTCTGTGCACTTCGGTGTGCGTCTGTGTGTGCACATTGGTTTGTATCTGTTTGTGTATGTGCATCTGTGTGTGTATGCACGCAGGAGTGTGTCAGTATGCATCATAATGTGTGTGCGTAGGTGTGCGTCTTTGTGTGCACTTAGATGTGCGTATATACGTGTGTACCCATGTGTGAGTCTATGTGTTTGCACGTACAGTAGGCGTGTGTCTATGTGTGCTTTGCACCTATGTGTGTGCGTATGTGGGCTTCTATATGCATGCACTCATGTGTGCCTCCATAAGTTTGTGTGTGTGTGTGTGTGTGTGTGTGTGTGTGTGTGTGAATGTCAGGCGGGCAGACAGAGAGGCAGTGATGAGAGAGTTGGGGTATAAAACGCTAGCCCCAGCACTCCTGGAGGTGCCCTTGGCTTGGTTTAGTATTTGTTCCAGGAGAATGGACACACAGTGGGGGGGAGGGGGGGGGGGTGGGGGGGTGGGGGGTTACTCCTCTGAATGCAGATTTGTTTGGCCGCCTTCAAATGTTCAGGGAGCCATTGGGGCTAACTCAACAGGATTTGTGTGTGTGTTCACGCGTGTGTGTTTGGATCTGTGGGCCAGTTCCTAACCGTCCATCACCATGAGGCAAAGTGGGATATAGTCAAAGTGTGGTAATGTGCGTGTGTTATTTGTGCCGAGTGTTTGTGTGTGCTCCTGTATGTGCTGTTAGATATATACTGTATGTATTTATGCATGTATGTGTGAGCCGTGACGGGATTTGTGTTCATTGCTTGATGAAGTCTTCGTCATTAGTCCAGTCCCTTGGGAGAAGGAACACACACATACACACACGCACACACACACCCGCTATAGTCCGTATCATTCATTCTGGTGATGAATATTGTTTTGTCGTTATTGGAGCAGAAAATCGCATGTCTTACGCAATATGCAAAAGGTGTTTCACCTTGTCTTGCACCCCTCCTTGTTTAGAGGTGCATTGTGTTCGTATGTGTGCTCCATCACTCTCCGCCCTGTGTGCTTAAGACAGGATCTATCGGAACTACTAGCACTTACTGGCTTAGAGAGAGAGAGAGGGCGTATTCGCAGGAAATATAAGAACCAAAAAAAGAAAGTTGGTGGAGGAGAGTTGGCGCGTGTGGGTGGCGGTTGTTATCTTGTGTTCCGGCGAACCACAAGAGAGTAAACAACAAAAAAAGTCTTCATTATGCTCTCGCAAATGCAGCCATGATCTTGACTGATATCCGTAATACTATCTGTGGTTGCGTCCTCCTCAAGGGAAATAATTAAGTTGAAGGCAGAGAGAGAGACAGAGAGAGAGGGGGGAGAGAGACAGAGGCAGCCCTAATGAGACGGAGAAAACCCTGCTTCTGTCAGCATGTCCTGCAGAGATCTTTCCATTTCTTAAAAAATAAAGAAAGGGAATCCAATCTTTGCTGTCTCTTGCTTTTAAACAGCAGCAGCAGCCCACCTTAGGTAAATGCAGGTAGATGTGAAGGCACTGTGTGTGTGTGTGTGTGTGTGTGTGTGTGTGTGTGTGTGTTTGTGTGTGTGTGTGTGTGTGTGTGTGTGTGTTTGTGTGTGTGTGTGTTTGTGTGTGTGTGTGTGTGTGTGTGTGTGTGTGTGTGTGTGCCGGTCTGTGTGTGTACCAGTCTGTGAGAAAGGGATTGTGGCATGGCTGGATACACCTGGGCGTTGTTAAAGCTGTGCTTCAGGGCACCTGTTCTAAATGCTAAACGTGATTGGTGCAGCCCGGCCTATACACCCGCCGTGAGAACAGAGGTCTGGGTGTGTGTGTGTGTGTGTGTGAGAGGGGGAGCTTAGGGGTGATTAGGTGTGGGTGTGTGTGTGTGGAGATATGTAGAGACTAGTGGCAACGTGACAATGCGAGATGGTATTAGACAGTTCAAGATTAGTATTAGAGGAGAATATAAAGGGGATGGGGAATTGGTGGTTTGAGCAAAGCCATCTATGTTTCTGGAAGATAAGATTAGGCTGGAGTCCAGGGACCGTCTGTGGAGCCCAAAGGGCTTTCTGTCGATTCTACTCTTAGTACCATTGGCTCGAAGACACTGTTTTGCACAGGATGCTCTGGCCTGCATATGCTGCAAATGGCTACTTCAGGACGACGATAGCCAAGAGCCTTGGCAGTGCATTGAAAACAATGTAGTAGTCATAGTGGGAGAGAGAGAGAGTCATAGTGGGAGAGAGAGAGAGAGAGAGAGAGAGAGAGAGAGAGAGAGAGAGAGAGAGACAGAGAGAGAGAGAGACAGAGAGAGAGAGAGACAGAGAGAGAGAGAGAGAGAGAGAGAGAGAGAGAGCAAATGAGTGTTTTTTGTTGTTCTCACATCACCACAGCAGTGAGAAGCAGGTGGCCACCCCCAAGCGGGCTCCTGCCAATAGATAATTGACCAATGGCCCTCTTCAGCAGGGGGTGAGGGGCTGGGGGCTGGGGCTGGGGCTGGGGGTTTGGGGCGGAGCAATCATGGTTTGAGCGGCGGGGTTCATCGTAGTAACGGTGTACACACAGCTCCAAGGAGAGGGCAGTGCCTACCTGGTATTACAGACAAGACCATCATAACTCATATTCAAGGGCATGTGCGGAGCTATCCTCACCGCTGCAGAGATTACGGCGATTTACGCTGTAAACGCGTTTGTCTTCAACAAAGGGGTTATTCCGCTGTCCTTTTAAGGGTATGGCAGGCATTTTGGAGAAACCAGCCAGAGTAAGCTCGATTTTGAACGTATCCAACCGAAAACATCCCAGCCCTTCCTTCAGGCCTCCCTCCAAAGCCACTCCCCCAAAACACGCGACTAGCTCGCTAGCTTTAGCAAAAGCTCTGCCTAGTCTTGTGATAGACTCCGGTCATTGCACAAGCAGGGCGCATGCAGGTAGTCGGGTAGGTAGGTAGACAAATGGGGAGGCCATCCTATCATTTAATTTGGGCCGCATGAAATGATTGGATGAGTGGATGGTTCAGAGAGGACCCTCTGAACCATCTGCGTTGCCCTTTACCCCTCCTCCTACACCAGGGTCTGTTGTGGAGGATCTGCCACCGCTACATCAAAGTCCTCCTCCTCACTGGCGGACCTTTGAGTAGGTCGATCGTAGGACTCTTGAGATACGCCCCCCCCCCCCCCCCCCCCCCTCACTGCCTTCCCCCCCTCTCCCCCGTCTCCTCCTTGCCTTGTGATGACTGACCACACACATACAACCCCACCCCCACCCCCACCCCCTGCTCCTTGCCTTACTGTGTCTCATGTGATTGAGAGGTGACATATGCAATGGATTCTCTTCCTGTTGACCGGTCACAGACCAAGCCACTCTTGACTGGCGTTTATGGACATCTGCGTCGCTAGACTTGCTTGGCCTGGCTTCGGTGCATACATAAGACATCACAAATAATTATTTTAGTTTATTTAAATGTATTTCATTTCGAATGAATCTCTGTCATCGTTCAGTGTAGCCATACTGTCTTGGCTTGTTCAAATAATTCCAAACACACCCCAAGATATGAATTATTTCTGGTCATGTCTTGAGATTTTTATGAAAAGTGGTTGGTTGATTTGGATTTGATTATTCAGTGGTTAGCCAGCAGGTCATTCCTGGACAGAGTACTGTTGTGGCTGTCATTGTGGCCATCTGTGTCCTCTCCTCCAATGACACCAGAATGATACTGCACTGGCAGCGCTGCGCGCGCAAACAGTACTTTTACAACACATCCGCGGAACCCGCTTCACATTTAGATGACACGAAATTGCCTACAAAAACATGTTTCCTTTATGACCCCGGCGCCGCAACGCCGCGGATCACTCCCCCAAAGATCATGAACAAACGGGGATTCAAAAAACAACAACACATTTCCCACCCACTTCTGCCTCCCCCATCGGACCATTAAGCAAGCCGGTGCCCGCCTGAGTGTGTCTGTGTTCATCACGGCCTTGTTAACTCTTTCAGCCCGCATTGTGTTAATTGGCGCCGCACACCAGCTGGAGGTAATGTTAATACACAGAGGGAGCGCTGCCATGGCAGTTTCCTCAAGCAGTTAAGTGTGCCAAGGCACCGAGTGCGCACATCCCCCTAGCTGGAAGTGAACTCTTTGATGTGATTGCTTCTGAGAAACGTCATGATTTATTGATGTGTCCATTAAAGTAGCATGGGGGGGTGGGGGGGGGGGGGGGGGGGGGGGGGGGGGGGGGGGGGGGGGGGGGGGGGTGGGGGGGATGCAGAAATGCAGAGGAGAAGATGCCCACCTCACCCGAAAAAAAGGGTGCAGTGTTTTTGCACGAGATTTATCTAAGGTTTATACTCCGCTCGGTTCTTTGTTTTACCTCTCAAAATGAAAATGGGCCTTGAACAAAGCCATGTGATATTGGCAAGATTTCTGGAGGATACTGCACACTTTCATATTTCACATATATTATGTATTTAGGTGACAACAATATATGGGGTATGGAGCCGATGATTTGAGGTAATAATTTGAAGCTGGACTGCTAGACATTTACATTTACTACATTACTACATTTACTTACATTTACAATTACTCTAATGAGCTTGTGTAGATTGGTCAGAAGTGAATACACACACACACACACACACACACACACATACACACACAAACACACACACACATACACACAAAGGTGTATGCACACATACACACACACACACACACTCTGTCTTTGGGCTTTTGATTAATATTTAGTCTCACAATTTCATTAACTAATTGCCTTGGCTGGACTGGACAATCCCTCCAACTGTCATTTAATTGGCCCAGTAATGATCCATTGACTGATCTAATATACATACGGATTTCAGAGCCTGAAATTCAATCACTTTTCATAGCTTGGCTGCTGTATCACCGCATGGTTTCCACAGCCTGTGGACACACACTGTTCCTAAAGCAGTTACTTCTCATTCCTAGCCAGTTATTTCTAATTTCTAGCCAGTTATTTCCAATTTCCGGCTGATGTCAAAACTATAAAAGCACAAATCTGTGGTTTATGGAGTATGAAATTACCAATTATATGTAAATGCTTTAACCAAGCACACTGTTCCATGCAAGGTGTGGGATTTGCCTCACCAATGTGAGTTACTTTGAACAAATCACCTATTGTGCCAAGATAGATATGTGCTATAGGATGGATAAGCATTTTGAATTCACACTTGTTTAAAACACAATCTATTAATGGCGTTATGCATTATGCATCTTTATTTGACATTCATTCCGCAAGGAGGACTGTGCTTAGAAACCTGCTATAGCTCAAACTGTTCTCCTATGTATTTTGCGCCTCGGTCTTATTTATATATCCATATAATTCAAACGGAGTTATTCAGCATCTATTGTTTATGCCACATAACTTTAAGTGTGGCCATTTTTTAAGGATATTAAATAGCCTTTGCACCTATAGCCTTGCTCAGCTCGTGGTAATTCACTGCGTAATATACTGCCACTCCGCCAATAAGCTAAATCGTTTTGTATGTTTACTATAATAAAATCCAAAACACCTTAAAATACTGTGAGTGTATACATTGTCTTTATCAAAACCCCAGTGGGAAATTGAACCCCTAAGCCTGGCAGTGTTAATGCCTTGCTCTACCATTAACTATACCGGACCACTTAATTGACCTATTACAATTAATTTACTCCTATTTTGTGGCTTTTGTCTCTTTTTGTGCTTTATGCCGTTGTTTGTTGTTTGTGTCTGGGTCTTTGTATTGTCTTTGGGTCCCCTTGTGTGTGTGTGTATGTGTGTGCGCTTGTGTAATAGATAGCAATGTGTGCCAAAGCCCAATTCGGAAACACAGCGCATATTGCGTATTGGCGCCAACCCACCTCCTCCTGCCTGTCCTCCTAGGTTCCTCCAGGGAGGTGCGGGCGGCTGCAGGCGTCTCGGAGCGCATCGTCCACAAGCTGAGAGGGAAGAGCGAGTTCACCGTGCTGGTGACGCTCAAACAGGAGCTCCTCAACTCCGGAGTCATTCTCTCCATTCACCACTCCGAGCAGAGGTAGGAACACACCGAATAAACACAAACCGTCTGTCCCGATGCTGTCCCTACACCCCCCCCCCCCCTCCCCTCCCACCCCCACCACCGCTCTATGCTATCACTCTGTTTTGTGCGCTGCCTCCTAGTGTAGGGTGTCCCTATTCGATTGTGTTGTGTTTGTGGCGTTTTGGCCCACGAATGGAGCGTAGGCAGACGCTGGCTCCATTCGAACAGGGGCTATCTGACAGGTCAAAGATGTTTTGCATTGAGTCTGTGGCCATGTCCTTATGCAGATTCAGTTGGAAACACATCTTCTTTTTGGAAGCGCAGTGTCGACCACCAACAAGATATTGAAAGCCGCTCTACCGGGTGGATTAATTAGAAAATGCCTGTCTCACAGTGATCCCAGGGTAAACAAATCAGACCTACGATTGTGATGTGATTCAGTATTTATACCATAGACAATTCAATGTCATGTACATAACATGAAATGGTATAATGCGGTTGTGGAGTGTGTGTGGATGGTGGCTGGTCTAAGCAGCCTGAGTCAGACTGATTCGACTCTGCGAGGTGAGGCTGCACACCTGTTGTGCATTGAGAAATCAATGTGCACAGGTTAATCTCGGGAGATCTCCTGCATGCCAGCATGTGACCCCTCCTGCGCTGTATCGTTATCATCTCAACCTCTGCCATAAACCGGTGTTAACATCACCACCCTGCGTTCTTGTTAGGGAGGAGCACAGGAAAAGCCACCTAGGTGGAGTGTGGCAGCCACCTAGGTGGCTGTTAGAGCCGTTTTTATTTTTTGAATGACTGTTAGAAAAGGTAGAAACATATTTGTCATGCTTCCTAGTTGATGGAGGCCTATGCACACCAAATCCAGCGGCATTGTGTTGAGAGCTGTGACTGTGGACCAAACAATGCCAATCATTTTCCCCCACGTATTCACAGACCAATTAATGATGCTAAGCGGCAGCGGCAGCAGCAGTGGCAGTTTAGCATGCTAATGTTTGGCGTTAATTTGCGCTAGCTGTGCAGCCCTGGGAGACCAGAACAGCAATGTGAATATCATTTGTCATAATGTCTTGATTGAGCTCTTTATACATAAAAGTCAGCATAGAGAAGAAACCTCACAGAGCTGTTAATGACTCCTTCCCTTCCTTCCCCACCACCACCACTAGCATCATCACCCACACCCCCCATCACCACCACCATCATCAGCATCTCCACCACCACCATCATCATCAACATCACCACCACCACCACGCTTCCAGAATGAAGGCCTTTAAATCATACGGGGGGAGCTAAATCTATTAGATAAGGGCTGGTAGATCAATCCACTTTACCATTCCACTTAAGTGTCCCTGTTTTGTCATTGTGAATAATGCCCAAAGAAAAATGGTTCTAGCCCGGATAGGCCTATCCTTAAAAGGCCTTGGCTGGACGGAAAAAGTGGACGGAAAAAGTGGCGGTGATGACCATATTGGCAGCTTCTTCCATTAGTGTCACACCCGACGAATCATGAATCATGCAATGTTATGTGTTAAGCTGATCCACCCCCCCCGCCAAAGTTCCCAGTTCCCACATGCACTACTGATTTTCCTGATGATGTTGCACATAATAGGTCGACACCATCTGCCACTTGCCTTACATTCTCTTGATGGGATTATACTTTGAATGATGGGTGGAAAACGGCATGGGTGATGCATCGCTGTTGTCTGGCTAATAGACCACCTGAGGAATTGCTTTGCTTCTGGCACTCCAGTCAAATCATTCTGTTCTGGTTTATAACAAGGGCTGCAACTAATGATTATTTCCACAAATACAAGTATTAATCATTTGTTGTAGGGATGCCATAAATAATCTATCTCAAGATACAAAAGCCCCGAAGTGATGTCTTGAATTTAATTCAGAATTTGTCTTGAATTTGCATTTCTGTAGCTATAAGCAGCAATTCCTTTCAGAAAACAATTGTTATTTTTTTTTTGCAGTTTTCAACAATTGTTTTCTGATTCTTTACTGCACTCTAAGACGATATATTTTTTTTATTACAAAAATTTATGAAAGTCGCTCAGATGAATGATAAACTAATAACCAACGAAACGTTTCAGCACAGGTGTCAACACTGAGTAACTTCCCTTAAGCTCTCTTAAGTCCCCATACTGTGTCCCCTGTCCTGGGACCGTGAGCCCTGTCCTGAGACCCCCTGCCATGGGATTGTCTTCCTGGGACTGTTGGCCCCATCCTGGGACCCTGCGCCCTGTCTTTGGGACCGTGGGTCCATTCCTGAGACCCCTCCTGTCCTGGGACTGTCATCCTGGGACTATGGGCCTTCTCCTGGGACCGTACCCAGCGTCCCTCCTGGGGTCATTTTTCTGACCTAGACCCCTAGTAAAGCACATGTAGCTTGTTGTGAACACATCTCTCTCCCTCTCTGTCTCTGTATCTGTCTGTCTCTCTGTCTGTCTCTCTGGCTGTCTCTCTCTCCCTCTCTCTCTCTCTCTGTCTCTCTCTCTCTCTCTGTCTCTATCACTCTCTCACTCTCTTCCTGTCTCTCTCTCTTTCTCTCTCTCTCTCTCTCTCTCTCTCTCTCTCTCTCTCTCTCTCTCTCTCTCTCTCTCTCTCTCTCTCTCTCTCTCTCTCTCTCTCTCTGTCTCGCTCCGACCCCCCCACAGGTTCCTGGAGCTGGAGAGCAGCGGGCAGCGCAGCGAGGTCCGCCTCCACTACCGCACTAAGGGGCAGCAGCCACACACGGAGGTCTTCCCCTACAGCCTGGCGGACAACCAGTGGCACAAGGTGTCCGTGTCGGTCAGCGCCTCGCACGTCATCCTGCACGTGGACTGCAACAGGTAGGAAGGGGTGGCGTCCGTAGCATACTCATGACTCATCCTTCAAGGTTGATTAGAGCTTTTGAAAGACGTAGTACATGCATAGGGGTAATCATATTCTTATAATGACTCATAATTAAAAGTGATTTGTAACTTCTTGATGATGTATTACATGAGCTGGGTGGAATCCGCATTATAATCAGGACTCGTCATTTAAAGTTGTTATCACTTTTCGAAGATGCATTGCCAGACTTCCTGAGTGGTTTGCAGCCAATGTTGAGTTGTTTTACTGATGGGTGGGTGTGGTCAAGTGCATTGCTATGAAACAGCCTTTTTTTATAGTAAGATAACACAACTTAAGCTAATCTATTTATAAAAATTAAAAAAAGGTAACAAAAAGAATTGTGTAATGCATTGAATGTGATGAATGATGAATCTAAAATCAGTCTAATAGGACATCTTGCCATTAACTGTTTTTTAACTGATGTGGTCTGTGTTTGTGTGGAAGGATCTATGAGCGAGTGGTGGAGATTCCTTACATGGATATCCCTGAAGATGCTTCCTTCTGGTTGGGACAGAGGAACACTGCTCACGGCTTCTTCAAGGTTAGACTTCTTCTTCTTCGAGACTCCACTGAAAACACACACACACACGCACACACATACACATCACTTACTGCAAAACAGGAAGTGGCGTACTTTGTGATAACAGTGGGTGGGACATGAGCAAGAAATAAACATACAAATAAATTGTATTGGTGTTGGAAATGTCATATATTTCATTTAGTTAATACAATCAGTGATGGAAATTTCTTATAGCCTTTTGTATAATTAAAAATAATTGAAGTCTGTCAAGCTTAGGTAAAGCCTATTGGTTGGTTCCACCCCCCCTCAAACACTGTATCCCCACAAGCTTGTATGGCCCTCAAACTGCTTATAACATGTTTTATTTATGACTGTTGCATCTCTGTTTGGTCACATTTCCTCAAGACCTGCCATTGTAATTTCAGGGTAGCATTTCCCAGCCCTTGGAATTGCCATTGTCTTTGTTTTTAAGTTTGCTTGTGTGTTAAGTCATTGTTTCCCCCCCTCCCATTAGTCCACTGCTAAGAACAGTGTAATTATCCACAGAAAACCTCCTCACAGACTTAGGAGAAATCATTAAAAAAAAGGCCTTAGGGCTTGCTCATTAAACATTGTCCATAGCCTATTGTTTATCTGACGGGAAGACATATTCTCCACTCTCCTCTCCTCCTCTCCTCCTCTCCTCTTCTCCTCCTCTCCTCCTCTCCTCCTCTCCTCCCTCTCTCCCCCGTCGACTCCTACTGGGAGATGGGGAATTGGCCACAACGGTTGTAATCAACTGTGTTGGTGGCAAGCATTGTAACCCTGTTTCATGGGGACATCTACAGCAGGTCGAGTGTGTGTGTGGACGTGTGTTCAAGTGTTTTTGCTGAGTGTGTGCACGTGCATTTGTGTTCAAGTGTTTTTGAGTGTGTGTGTTTGTGTATGTCCATGCATGGTTTTTATATCTCCCCCCCCCCCCCCCCCCCCCCCCCCCCCTCCACGGTTTGGATTTCTGTCTGAGCTAATTGGCAGACTATGAGGTCAGTGACTAATCTTGTCACGTAGAGCTCTGCAGCCTTTCAGGAAAGCTCTGATTAGTTCCCAGGAAAGACAGGCTTTTCTTCCTTGGAAAATACTTCTTCATTAGCACAAACGATCCATGCCATGTTCTCTCTCTCTCTCCGCCCTCTCTCTCTTTCTCTTTCTCTAGCTCTCTCTCTCTTTCTCTAGCTCTCTCTCTTTTTCTCACTTTCCCACTCTTTCTCTCTCTCTCTCGCTCTCTCTCTCTGTCTCTGTCTCTGATACTAAGACATACTCGCGCATGCACACACACACACACACACACACACACACACACACACACACACACACACACACACACACACACACACAGACTCACACACACACACACGCATACACACCACGTCTTTGTTTGGACTTTCAACTTTCAGGGTCCAAATGTGTGAAAATGACATTCTTACCACTGATTGTGAAGACTTTCTTTTATGATTTCTCGGCTCTGCTGGTCACTTAACATATCCTTGACAGCCTTCCCACAAAGAAGATAGCTAGATGAAGTGGAGGTCATAGTCTTTTCTACTCTCTGATATTAAGTATGGCCGTGTAACTCTTATTTGTATCTAGTGGTTATTTAACAAGAAGGCAATTTTCAAGTTGCAGATATCATAAAAGTCCTACTGCTCAATGAGATTATTTTTACTGAACATTTTTAACTGCTTACAAATTTCAGTTTTGTTTCACTTTTTTTTTTTTTTTTAAGCATTGGTACTGTGGGAGAAAAAAATTCATTTTTGCAGATTTAATATAAAAACAACATTGAAAATAAATAAATATATTTTTTGTCTTATCCTGTGGTAGAGGATTTCAGACTGTTTTTTTTTTGTAAAAGACACTGGTTACTAATATTCTAGAGTTGGAACGTTTTTTTATTTCAGTTTATCTTGCATATGTATCACCGAGGAAGTCTGAGGATTTATATTGGTGTGATGTCCTTACCGACATAGATAGGATAGACATTTGTTATTGTTTTTTATTGGACAGAAAATACTTTGCCCAAGTTGGCAGTAAATTGAAGTAGCAAGAAAAAACATTTTTGTTTAAGTTACAGCACCAGAAGAACTGCATTGAAGGAAATAAATGGGCCAGGTTACCATGGTGACTGTGTGAGTGTGTGTGCATGTGTTTGTGTGTGTGTGCACGTGTTTTGTGTGTATGTGCATGTGTTTGTGTGTGTGTGTGTGTGTTAGTGTGTATCTATGTGTGTGTGTGTGTGTGTGTGTGTGTGTGTGTGTGCATTTGTGTGTGTGTGTTTGTGTTTGTGAGTGTGTTCGTCTGTGTGTGTGAGTGTATGTGTGTATGTATGTGACTGCGTGTATATAGTATCTTCGTGGTCTGGCCATAGGACTGAAGGCTATCAGATGGAGCTTTTGAGTTAAATTGAGTCTGTGTCTCATGTTTGTGCTCTGGGACAGGATGGGCAGGGACAGATGTTTTGTGTACAGTACTCTGATCGTATTGGTTCACTGTGCATCCAATTGGAATCCAATTATGAGATGGTTTGTGGGGGGCGACCACCAGGAAGCAGGCTGTCTCCAAATGAACGTCTCCATATGCACAGTATGACATTCAATAACATATTGAAACATATTCAGTTTGGGGAGTCTCAGGCTGACTTAACATTATTACTAGTCGCACACACACACACACACACACACACACACACACACACACACACACAAACACACACACACGCAAGTAATATCTTTATCAATTTTCCCATTCTCTCTCCTCAGATACCCCACATCCACTCTAGTCAACACTTTTATATTTAACTACAGTACACTAGTGCTATAAAGGATGATTTATACTCAAATATAACCTTGGCTGGGTCTTTGTTTGCCTCTGTGTGTGTGTGTGTGTGTGTGTATCTGTATGTGCATCTTTGTGTGCGTGTGTTTGCGTGTGCCTGCCTGCATGTGTGTGTGTGTATGTGTGTGTGTCTGCCTGCCTGTGTCTGTGTGTTTGTGTGTCTGCCTGTCTATGTCTGTGTGTTTGTGTGTGTGTGTGCGTGTATGTGCGCCTGTGTGTGTGCCTGACTGTGTCTGTATGTGTTTGTGTGTGTGCGCCTGTGTGTGTGTGTGTGTGTGTGTGTGCATGTGCCTGCCTGTGTCTGTGTGTGTTTGTGTGTGTGTATGCGTGTGTGCATGCGCCTTCCTGCCTGTGTGTGTGTGTGTGTGTGTGTGTGTGTGTGTGCAGGGAGTGATGCAGGATGTGGAGGTCCTAGTGATGCCACAGGGCTATATCTCCCAGTGTCCAGACCTCAACAGAAGTAAGTACCGTAGACACACTATATCCCTCTTGCATGTAATTCCTTATGTAATTACAGTACTACTACATCTCATAGTATCAGTAAATACATATTCTTACCTACATGTCTGAAAATGTTTTGGGTAATGTAGGAACGTTTTTATTTTTTATTATCCAATGCTAATGATCTTTTTTGTGGGATTCTTTTATTTCAAAATCATGAAAAACCATGATCAAGATTACACATGCACATCTGAGATGTATTATGTGACAACTATAGATATCTACGCTATCGATGTTAAATTATAAAATATTCTGTGTTCTCAAAAGATTCTCCAAAAATTACATTGTTACATTGCAAATGCTGCTTTTACTACTACTACTACTGATCACAGCAACAGCAGCAACTGACAACACTCAGACTCCTAATAATACATGCAGAGATACAGTCGCTGGAACGTTGTGCTGTTGTCACTTGCCACTGTAGTCTTGACGACATAATGTCTCTCTGTCTGCCCTCCCCATGTACACTATGCAAGCTCACAGCTGCTGTTATGAATTCACCTGTCAACAGTGAAAGGGCAAGGTGGATCGATACTGAGTTACCCTCACGAATAGCCGCGCCAGTGGGCTCACGCATTCAATGAACCACACATACATGCATTTACGCACACACACGCACGCACACACACACACACACACACACACACACACACACACACACACACACACACACACACACACACACACACACACACACACACCTTCAAACGTACAGGCTCTCGGAGGGCTAGATAAGCCCACAGATGAAAGCCTGTGTGAAAAGGTTCCCTATTCGGGTCTAAGATGCGTTTTAATCAAATAGAAGTTGACATCGTATTCCTGGGCAAAACCAAATTTATTTTCTTGTTTTTCTAATATTTTACGGACTGGCGAGAAATATATTTTAATAAAATGTATCTATGATTATGTATATTTTCGCTTACGCAAAATTGAACATAAGTTGAAACAAACACAAGCAAATAATGAGACAATAGCTAAGACATGAAATTAGTGCATAGATAACATGTTGTCTAATGAGTGGCCATGTGGCTTGTAGGATAAGTCCAAACATTGATTCATTTGGATAATTAAGTCATTGTGCTCTCAGCCACTAACCACAAGTAACGCTTCGCCCAATTAGCTTTATCTTTTTATGAATATCCGTTTCACCACCTACACGTATTATTTCAAATGTATCCAGTGAACACCAGTACTAGTTTGTGTGGTCTGTGATGTGAAAAGTTCTGCTCTTGTGTTTCCCAGCCTGCCCAACTTGCAATGACTTCCACGGGCTGGTGCAGAAGATTATGGAGCTCCAGGATATCCTGGCCAAAACCTCCAGCAAGGTAAGGTCAAGCAGCACGATGCCATAGTGCATCCAGGGAAATATAAAATCTTTAAAGCGTCTCCACTAGCTTTAATAGTAGTACAAAAGCCTGGATAATCTGCACTGTTTGGTTTTCAACCTCGTCTTTTCTTTCAGCACTGTGACCATAACATAGGATCTCAATGGGGCAGTTTCACCTGCCTTTCTAGTCCTTGATAAGCTTAATGTGTGTCTCCTACCTGATCCGGCACACAAAGGGTTAGGGACTAAAGAATGATTAATGCATAGCCATTTGGCTTGAGCCATGTGCTCCTAACTTCTGATTTACAACATTCTCTAGGAACACAGGAGGATACAGATGATGATTAATATAATGATGATCTACAAACCATGGTAAGAAGTGAGGCTCACTTCCTGTTCCTGTTTTTTTTTTTTTGCGGTGGGTGTGGTGGTGTGCGGTGGTGCTACTGGTGATGGTGTTATGAGCAGCTGTCCAGGGCGGAGGAGAAAATGAACGGCCTGGACGGATGCTATTGTGAGAGGACCTGCAGCGTCAAGGGAGTTGTCTACCGGGAGGACGAGGGCTGGACAGATGGCTGCAGGAACTGCACATGCACGGTGGGGCTCACATTGGGATTGTGTATTGTGGTGTATGTTTGTGTGTGTGTGTGAGTGATTGCATGTGTGTGTTTGTGTTTATGAATGTCTGTCTCTACCTGTGATAAGTGGGGGTGGAGGTTTTCTTTGTGTGTGTGTGTGTGTGTGTTTCTGTCTGCAAATATGCGAATGGAGGGCATAGACAGTGTAATGTATTTTTATATTTTAACATATTTGCAGTTTTTATGATCAGTGTGTGTGTGTGCGTGCATGTGTGTGTGAGTGTGTGTGAGTGTGTGTGTGTGTGTGTGTGTGTGTGCGTGCATGGGTGGGTGGGTGTGTGCGTGCGTGCGTGCGTGCTCGTGCACACATGCCTCATCATCCCAGCGTGGGGCTTGCCTTTTGTTTAACCGGGCTGTTCATTGGGTGTGGGGTGTGGTGGGTGGACGGGAGCTAAGGGGGTGCTAGATGGGTGGGGGCATGAGGGGAGGAGAAGGAGGAGGTGGAGGGAGGACAGGGTGCGACAGAGTCATTGTTGCTGACATACGTTGTCATTATCCCCTTAGAATAGAGCGGGGCTGTCCCCGGTTACCCGGGCGATGATAACACATTAAAAACATCACGAGGAGAGCAATAGGATTCTCTCAGGTTAACCCCTACTGGGCTGGATCCCCCTAGCTGCTGACTCACTTCTTGTTAATTCTGGTTACACACTATGGGATAATAAGCCAGATTCTGTGTGCGATTTCCCCTCCCGACTCAGTTCAGCGAGTTTTGATGGTTCTAACTATTTGCCTCTTTTTCCTTTATTACTGTCCCGAATCCAAAGAGATTCGGTTAGTGAGTGGTGTACTATTTTGGCCAAATTGTTGCCCTCCACACGCGATCAAATCGTATAAATGTATCTTAATCTCATGTTTTCTTCATTTGAAAAGTCGTCTAGTGTGTGCCAGGCATAAGCGGTGTTTAGATTCCCCAAAAGTATTTGAACCAAAAGCAAAAAGCACTATTTGGAAATATGAACCGAAAGAGATCTCCACCAGCCGATACAACACATTTCACCAGGCCAGTTGAATATGAATCCTCTGGTTCTGAATATGAATGTGTTACGCCACTACGGGTGTGCTCTAGAACCAGCCTATCGGGTGCCTTCGCGCCCCACTGCCCGCCCTTGCAACAGTTGGAAATCACATAACTCTCAGTACATTGCACCTAATTGCTCCTGACAGATGATAATTATCATTAGGGATTCGA
>JACYXH010000216.1:2532500-2660000 GCA_026745465.1 Lota lota | reverse complement strand
TAAACGTACTCATCTACTTCAATTCACCTCCAGGGAACAGTCATAGTTCCGTCTCTCTTCAAATATTTCTAATGATTTTCGGCATTGTCTTTTAGATTGATGAGTTCCACCCTGAAAAGGTAAAATCCACTAGAGCACATTAAGTGCGATGTCAAATGAAGCTCCATCTGTCAACCCCCCCCCCCCCCCCCCCCCCCCCAAAAAACAACCCCGCACCATCCAGGCCTGTGAAGGCGGCGACTGACCCCTATTTACGGATCCAGAGGAGGTGCAGTAGACAGTTTTGGACAGCTGTCTGGCTGTTGCTCACCTCACACCTGGCAGCCCTCTGCACTCCCTGCTAACTGACTGGCACATCCCAGGCAGATCAAAGGAACCAGGACAGGAAGTGGCTGTCAGTCACGGCACCGCCACAGACCCCACACAGGTTGCTCCCCGCCCCGCCCTCACAGCTGTTTGTCAAATCTCTGATCTTCTGTCTGCCTGCTGGCGGGGACCAGACACTTTAATATAGTCAGGCTTGTTCGATTGGTCGCTCAGCTCAGAAACTTCTGAGCGGGGTCTTTTTCTCTGTGGGAACCTTTCATAAAGCACAGGTTCCACTTGAAGCATGCTTGAGCACCGCGGTGCTTGGAAGCTGAAATCTTGTGAAATAGTTTTTCTTTCTATGATTAGCCAAATGCTAACCCGTTCTGGTATTGCTATACATTACATTTTGAATAGGCCGACTAGTCTACTCAGTCAGATTCGTCAGGGCCTCTTGGCAAGGTTAGTCCTGAAGCAAGTCATTCTGATCCAATCCAAAAGTGTACAAATGGATTTTCACTTGCTTTTAGAGTCTTATAGTGTGACCCGTTCATTTGTACTTTTTTGCTTCACTTCCTCAATGAGTCCCGCTTACACTCTTTGGTGAAGCCCACACCATTGATGCCCGCTCAGTGTCTATTACCCAGAATACCTTGCGATGACAAACAGAGGAAAAACTGTTACTTGACTTAAAGGATAGGGAGGACTTTATGGGGGGGGGGGGGTCAAAATTCTTGATGGAGTCTTCGCCCCTAGCTGTTCTTAAAGAAGAGCGAGTCAGCATTTTGCAGGGCTTGTCGTCTCTGGCTGCTGCTGGTCTTAATGAAACGGATTCATCAGCTGTCAGGGAGACAGGGAGGGCATCCATTGAGGAATCTGCTAAGCTCACATGCTGGGAATAAAAGGGGAACTCTTTAATTAGCTTTTACACGCCTCTACTTTTATAATGAGGACGCATCACTAATGAACTTCATACGTTTTTTTTTTTATTAACAGGAGAGCAGAACGGGAAACGTTTAGTCCTCCGTGATGTAACTACCAAGTCTGGATACAAGCTGTTGTGCAGGAGTAACCGGAATATATTGAAAACATAAAAGAGAGTACGCGATTTATAAAGACAGTGACCCGTATAATGGCAGAGAAGGAGGTAGCGAAACAAAGTCAATTTAACACAGTGTAATCCATGCGTACCTCTAGACCTGGATACCTTTGGCATGCTTTTAATTATTTTCTTCATTAAAGTCAGGCATTCAATCCGTCAAAGTCAAAGTGTTTACCGGTAATTGTCAAATGTGCAGTGGAGCATGGTCATTCTCTACAGTGACATTATGTTGGCAAGGCTCATCTTCGTAGTTCAAAAACACACATAGTAATACTAATAAACAAGAAGCAAAGGTAAGATTATGTTCAATCAAATTAATTTGGTGGGAATCTGGGTGTCACTACTCTACATACACACTGGTTGTTTTTCAAAGACAGGTCAAGCAGCCCTAAGCTGACTAAGCTTTTTGTAGCTTCAACAATTTTTGATTATTCTCAGCCTCACTTGTAAGTTGCTTTGGCTTTCATCCAAAAGTCGGACAAATGACAAATGTAATGTCATGTAAAGTATGTAATGGGATGTAATTCAAGTGGCTTCTCGGGGGTTTCAGGACATGACCATGCAGCGGGAGATCCCTGCTGCCCTGTGCCCAGACCCGGGATGCCCCGAGGGGGATCAGATTAAGCTGAACGACCGATGCTGCACCGTCTGCAGAGGTACCGGGAATGTACCGGAAACATCATATTATGATGACAATGTTCATCATAATATTAGTTTGGTTGAGTGGTTCATGCAGAGACTTGGTCCTTACATATATTGACTTGTTTACAGTGATAAGTAAAGCAAGTTAAGTTAAGAAAGTTAGCAACTATCAAGAGAAATTAAAATAAATACAATATTTATTTTCTCATTTGACCAAATGTATCATCATCTTAGATGTATTTTCTTAAAAGACAACATTTTTAGCTTATCCAGTTCAACACTTGTCATGTTTCTCACGTTGTACTGTGGCCTTTCGTGTCATAGCACAGAGTTAAAGATCACACACTCCCAATACGCAGCCTCTTCCTCACTCTCACACTTTCCTCTCACCTCAGTGTCTCACCACCCTCTCGTCTCTCTCTCTCTCTCTCTCTCTCTCTCTCTCTCTCTCTCTCTCTCTCTCTCTCTCTCTCTCACGCTCTCTCTCTCTCTCTCCGGCCCGTTTCCCGTACAGGTCATGACTTCTGCGCCGAAGGTCACGGCTGCGTGGAGAACTCTGAGTGTGTGAACCTGGAGGCGGGGACCCGGTGTGTGTGCAAGGACGGCTTCAGCCCCATGAGGGAGGACAACGCCTACTGCGAAGGTAACGTCCCCGGGGGTCTCAGGGGCTGTCGGACCTTGACCTTCCAGCCGCTGTAGCCCATTTGACAAGCTGACTCCCCCTGCCTCATGCCTCCTTCTGGCGCTACACTTTAGGTGTAAATCAATGGAGGAAATCCATGTACCATGCAAGGAAAGCGTGTGGTAGAGTTTTATCAAGGTGTGGGGGACACAGTCTCCTGACATAGGACACAGACCCTGGCAAACCTCACCAGGAATGAGCACGTAAAGGGACGTTTTATGGATGGATGCTGGAAAATATGCTATTATTATTACTTCAAGAGGCTTTATAAGGAATTCAGATACAGGTCATTAAGGGGCAGGTATTTATTAAAGAACAATACCGGTCTGGATGATCAAACCATCGTAACTGTTTCTCGTGGCTTCACGAAAACCTCCATCACTAATACAATTTGCAAAACATAAATACAATTCCGCCTAAGAGCATTTTGAGTGAGTCCGCCAGCCTCGAAATAGCAGGAAGTAGCACAAACTTTGGTCGTTGTGATAAGACATTTTGTTGTACTTGTATGGCAATTCACTGTACCTTTTGTCGACAAACTCCGTAGACAGATTTGCCATTCTCTTGCCGCTCTCCAGCTAAATGCTCTTCGGCGGAATCGGTGCAAGGAAGTCATTTTGACAAATGATATAGGTAACAGATGTTTTAGTGAAGCCAGGAGAGATGGTTACGAAGGTTTGATAACTGATCGGTATTGTCCTTTTAAGGCTCAAGCAAGTCAAACACCCTAGCCACATGATCCATTGAAACAGCTTTCCTCCAGCTTGCTCCGCAGCTTCTTCCATTTTCCAGTGAAATGAAGTTTGAATATTCGAAATGCATTTGAATGGTTTATACCCACTCTGCGAAAGGGTATTTTGACAGCACTTTGCTGCTGTTAATCATCATGCGGACCACCCACATTGTGCTCTCCATGTGGGTTTTAATTGATTGCGTTCTGAAGGCCCCTTGTTTCTGTAAGCACGAGGTGTCCCTCTGACAGTGTGGAGAAAGCAGCGGTAATTGGAAAGCCATAGTCAAGTCATGTCACCATGCGCCATCATCACTCAGGGCCCTTGGTGGCGGTCGAGCAGAAGGCCGTTACCTCGTGTGAACACACCAGACTGTGTTTTTTTTTTTCTTCATTTTGCCTTTTTCAATCTCGTCGCTTATAAATGAAGCTGTGCCCCACGGCTCGTGCAGTCAGGCGCCTCGTTTCATCTGCTCGGCGGAGAATGTTTCGGTCACGTCACAAGATCAGAAAAACGTCGCACCCTGCTCCGACAGTCCTTTAGCTCACCTTTCTTGTCTTGTCGTCCTGAGATGTTTGAGAGGCTTGTTAAGACACGGGGGTTCGGTACAGCTACATCCACCCCCACCCCCACCCCCACCCCCACCCCCCTCCGTCATGCCACTCCGTCCCGAGCTGTGAGATCTGTTAGATATATCAAATAATAATTCATCTGCATCTGTGGCACTTCTGAAGTAGATCAAAGACTTTCGCGATATCTCGGGCGGAGTCTTTTGGCAGCCCAACCTGTGGATAACCACCCCCACTCTGCCAGGATCTTCTCTGCATGTTGCTGGAGGGGGGTTGTGTTGGGGTGTACTCATTTGTTGGCCTAGTTTGTTGTTTTTGTTCTCCTCTGGCTTCTATTATGTCCCGTGGTCAAGTTGAGGTGAAAAAATCGTATTAGTTGTGTCTTCAGCAACAGGATTAAGGATGCTATGGAAACAAGCAGCCAGTTTTCTGTAATTGATAATGATGTCAGACATTCACATCCTGAATTAAGTTGGAACACACTGTTATGGCTGATAGCTTTGGGCTGTGAGCGATGCTAACAGGAGGATGTTAGCCAGGTTCAATGCAGTGGCACATATCCTGGTAATGGTGGAGATTCATGTATTTTAAAACATAATTCATTGATCCATAATTCATTGATACTTGATTTTTTACCTTTATTTAAATAAGTGCATCCAAGGTATTGAAAAATGCTTTTGTCTACTGCCAACATTTGACAGCAATAATAATGTCATAGGTTGATATATACTATATATATATATGTATATATATACATTTTTTAAATCTGTATTGCTTTTCTTCGATTGCTCCAGTGTGTAGTCTTTTAGCACCGTTTTAGTACCGTTTAGCATTTGAAATAGGTGGTTGTGGTTCAAGTGTGACCCTTCCCTTCATTGTTCCAGAAATCTCAGGCTGAGTAGCCCATGGCATTACCCGTGTAAAGCTGATAACAAGCAGACAGACCTGGTGTGACCTCCCGCTGACACCACACCGACACCACACTCCAACCATTCACCTCAAGAGCAGCCCCGTTAGCACCACCAATTTGTGTGTGTGTGTGTGTGTGTGTGTGTGTGTGTGTGTGTGGGAAAGAGCGTGTGTGTGTGTGTTGCGTGGGTTTACATCAGACACTACACAGTGCACCTGAAAATTGACTCCATTTTGCTGATGTTGTTGCCCCAAAGGCAATTTTTTTTTCTTCCTCCCTGAAAAGCACTTATTCATTGACGGCGTCCAGTGAGGGACAATAAGTAAAATAAAATAAAATAAAGAAATAAATACTGACCCATTACGTTGAAGATCCACGCGCGTGCTACAGGGGAATATTTGTTTTCATGTAATAATGATACACAAGCAGCAGGAGACGGGGTACCTACGAGAAACTGATGGAAAGTGCCTGCTTTGGATTCCGGCCGAGTCTCAGGGTAGAAGTTTCTGGAGAGACGAGAATGGAGCCGAGAATTTATAGGCAATTTCATGTATTGAACACAGTAGGGGTTTTGTTCTGTTTCTGAGTAGCAGAGACACACACACACACACGCGCACACGCACTCAAACACACACAATCAGATATGCTCACACACTCAGATGCGCGCACATACACTCACTCACTCTCACACCCACACACACACACACACACACACACACACACACACACACAGTCAGTCAGTCAGTCAGTCAGTCAGTCAGTCAGTCAGTCACTCACTCACTCACTCACCCACTCACACATGCGCATGTACACACACACATGTGCACGTCCACACACTCACTCAAAGACAACTTTTCTACCTTCTACTCTTTCCACTCTCTTGTCAAACATCAAGATAAGCAAGATAAGCAGTGCAGACAGACGCTGGCTCTTTAAACCCTCCCAGGTCAGAGACAGTGCTCAAAATAGCCGATGAGATCACTCCCGTGTAAATATTTCACGAAAGCAGCAAAAGTCTAAGAAGAATCCCCGAGGTATTCTGGTCGTGCCTGTGTCGTATGCATGTGTTTGATTATTTATGTTTCTGTGCATGTGTGTGTGTCTGTGTGTATGTCTGTGTGTATGTATGTATCAAAAACAACTTATGCATGGTCCCAGCAGCAGCAGCAGAGCAAGGCATGATGGGTAGTGTAGTACATTTCTCTCTTAGCCCCATGCTAGGCTTGTGTTCAGCAGCAGAGTGAGATGGAGGAGCAGGCCTGGCGAAGTGGCAGGCCACCTGATTGCCTCCAAATTAAAACAATCAGCACAGTTCAAGAAGTTGCAATAATATCATCATTCATCCGGGGGGGGGGGGGCACACAGCAATGTCTCAATTTATCTGCTGCTGCTATTTTTCTCTGTGTAAGTAGTTGTGTGTTTGTGTTTGTGTGGTTGCATGTGGTGTGTGTATATATGTGCATGTGTGCGTGTAAGAGAGAGAGAGAGCGAGGGAGATGGCCTACTTGAGAAAATTCCCTCCAGAGCGGCTAGCTATGAGATGGAGTCTCGTGTTGCTCTCGTTGTTCGTATTGTTTCCTCCGATTGGATGTGTGGGTTCTAGTACGGCTGTTTCTCCCAGTTGATAGAGTCGAAGCAGGAGTGTATTGTCTTTATATTGGAGCAGATTGGATCTCCTGGATAGAGTTTATTTCACCTCTGGTCTCTTCCAGTGGTGACCCGTCTTGCCCATGTATTTGGACAAGACAGTGGCGTGTTTTTCAAACGGGTCTATTCTGTTGAACTAGAATGCAAGAGCTGTGTTTTTAAGGGACCAATTGCTTATGTCTGTTTATGTTGTCTGTGTATGTGAGTGTGTGTGTGTGTGTATGTGTGTGTGTGTGTGTGTGTTTGTGTGTGTATGTGTATGTATGTGTTTGTGTGTCTGTGTCTGTGTGTGTCTGTGTACAGGTTGTCTGTATGTGTACAGGTTGTGTACACTATGTGTATACATTGAATAGTGTCTGTCTGTGTGTGTGTGTGTGTGTGTGTGATCCAATTGGCTGGACTGTCTGTTGAATGTCACAAGGTAACAAAAGGCTAATTGCCATAGACTGAAACAGTAGGACCCATTAAAGAGCCCAATCATCGGCAGAATGACACCTGGGTTCCTGGAGCTTCAACGGAAGAGGCCCTCACCTAAAAAACAAGCACACATACACACACACACATTTGCTCCAGCTACGTGTTTACTCGCCACTGACCCACTGTGACCCGACAGAAATGTCACTTAGGCTGACAGTACTCGCTCATACAGACGACCTTCTCCAGTGTAAATAACAGTAGCTCCACCCACCACCCCCACCACCCTCACCGCCACCAGCCACAGACATGCTGCAAAATGTCACCGGAGACATCTACATAACAGCACTCTCCCTTGCACCGGGGACACACATGCCCTCACACACGTATATAAAGACAAACACACACACGCACACACACAGGTGAGCAACCAGGTGACATCACCATAGCCATCACATCACTATGGTCATTATCGTCCATCGCATCAAAATGGCCGAGCAGGTCTGCTCGGCCATTTTGACGGGATAGAAGATAATGACTCATCGATCCCCCTCACATCAATGAAACGAAAATCCCCCTTCAGATGAATGAGATGCATAATGAAGAGCTGCCAGTCATTCTCTCGCCGCCACGCGACGAGTGAGGTCATTTTGATGTAAGACGCGCGCCGCATGACATAAACAAGACCCGGCTTAGTGGTTCGGATGCATCGCTGTGCCGAGAGTTTCGTCGATGCTGCGCGTCGTCATACGTATGCTAATGCAATGCTCTTGCGTGCTCGGAATGTCCTGCACGTGTGCACAAACACACACACACACACACACACACACACACACAAACACATACAGTATACACATTTATAACACACATCCTCCATCAAAGCTGTTTTGCTCTATTGGTTTATTTATGTTGTTGTGCCAGGTGGCTAATGTTTCTAAGAGTTTGCGGTGATTGATAGCAGGGCGCGAGAGTCTGGTGTTGCACATTTTTGCTCTCGTCACATTCTAGTGGCAATCTTTCCACTCGGTCATTGTAATTGGCTACAGCAATTTTTTATATTTTATATTTCTTAAGGGTTGATTTTTTTGGATTGATGGATTTTAACATAGTTGAAAAGTGTTCAAAATAATACACATGGCTCGCCAAAGGAAAGACCTCTTTTAAAAACCTAGACAAAATAAGTATTGTTGTTTGCCTTTTTATGCAGTTACAATGGCAGTTAAAATGCAGTTACAAATAAAGCCCAAAAGAATGAAAGAAAATAAACCATTATCATTTATTTTTATAATTGGCAGCAGTTTATACAATCAACTATTTACGATTACAACCCTGGTGTCAAACCAACAATTTGTCATCCAAAATCGTTAGAAATCATCAAGCCTTAAAATATTTCCTTGGTGAATGTTTTGTTAGACGCCAAAATGTAGGAATAAATATTACATACGGATCCACAAAACATTCCATCATGTAACTCCCTTCAAGCACGGAAATGGTTTCCTGAGTATTGGTAAGACAGCTCTCTGTCTCGGTCTCTCTCTCTGTCTCTCATTCTCTCTCTCGGTCTGTCCCTCTGTCTCTCCGTCTCTTTGTCCCTCTATCTCTCTGGCTGCCGTCTGGCCACCGGGAACCTGGCTGCTTCAGCCACTGTTGTTTTGGCAAGGCCTCACCCCTCTGCCAGCTTACTACAAATCATCTGCCTGAGTCCGTGTGTCGCAACAGGAGCGACGGGGGCCGTCGGGACAGAGAGAGAGAGAGGAAAATGAGGAAAAGGGTGATAGAGATTAAGAGGGTGCTATTATGTATGGTTTGATTTATTGAATCATTTATTTATCTATTAATTTCTCCTCTAGCAGACGCTTTTGTCCAGAGCGACTTATTTCGTTCCTTTTGTTGTTATTTATTTGAGTACTATGTGTCTTCAAGGAGCAGCTGACTCGCAGTTGCCTACAGGTAGACTGCAGGCATTGGTCTACATGCATAGGTGCTCTTATCTGCCTCCTCCCAGGCGGTCGGTATGCAGACTGACCTCAGCAAGGTCCCTCCCTCTCTATGGGAGAGAGAGGGGAGGGATTGGAGGGTGACATGGTGGTGGGAACGGGGGAATAGGGAGCCCCTCTGCCTCCTTTTGCAAATGCTTGAGGGGCAATCAGGATGCACTACAGCTGGTGTGTGAAATGTCGGCGAAATGACGCACAAAGCACCCTGACCGCAATTACAGATATCCGCGGAAAGCGTTTAAGTGGGACCATCACATCTGTTTGACTGTATTCAGAGTTGGCCCTGGTGTCTGTAATCACGATCCAGCGAGGCGTCGATGTGCAGCACGGAAGATGAGTGTCTCGGTTGCGACCAGAAATTGCATGATGTGATAAATGTTCGTGGTATCTGGAAGGTCTGACAGGTTCAGCTGAGGCGTCCGGGACTACCGTCTGACTGTCAGTGGCGCAAGGCAGACCAGTCTGGTTGGCTAGCTCCTTTTAGCTGGGGATGCTCTGAACTGTGTGGCCGTCTGTTCAGCTCGTGTTCAGCTCACTTTGAATTTCAAAGGGAAACTCAAAATTGACTTTGAAAAGAGTCTTCCACTTCCAGCTTCGGCTAGTTTCTATTTTTTTGGATTTTTCTTTTATTCAGCGGTTGTGGTGTGTGAGTTTTAAGTGTTACCACCAGTGTTGCGAGACCTTTAACACTCAAAAGTCATGTTTTTGTAAATATGAAGTCAGGAAACTAAATGGCAACAGTCTCTCCATATGTTGCCGTTCTAGAATGTGTGCTAAAAACCATTCCACGCTTTGAGTACACATACACATCTCACCTGCTGCAGGTCAGGCCTTTCAATACTGGATAGGGAATTGCATTTGTCAAAATGGTCTCTTCCCCCAAACCCTGTGGCCATTTAAATACTGAGCGTCTTTCCCCAGACCCGTCCATTCTGGTTAAAACATGATTGTCTTCATGCTAAAGGTAGGGAGGGAAGGCAATTTGGAGAAACCAGCCAGAGTAAGTTAGATTTTGAAAGTATCCAAATAGAAATATCCCACCCTTCCCTCCAGGCCTCCCTTCAAAGCCACTTACTCAAAACACGTGACTAGCTTGCTTGCTTAAGCAATTAGATTTATTGATTGCTGTCGGGAAGGGAATTTTACCAAATATGAGAAAAACTTAAAAAACGAATAATTTGCCTACCATACTGTTTAAAACCTGACTATGTTCAGGTAAAAAAATTACTGTATTCATGTTAAAACATAACTGTGTTATGCATTATGATAAGGTATAGGTTTCCAGGCCAATGGCTTTCATTTTTGAGTACCCATCTTTTAACCTAATCAGGCATAACACTTATCATCATACTGCAGGTGATGCGGTCGGTTTCTGTAGCTCCTATCTGGAGGAGCGCGCACACACACACACATACACACACACACACACACACACACGAATATAGAGAAAGACATGCTTTCACACAGGTATGTTTACCCAGCAATAAAAAGCCCCTTGTATCTTCCCACTCCTTCTCTCTTGCAGTGGCATATGCATCCACATGACAGTCCAATCTGTTAATAGCGATGGAGATGAGTCACCAGTAACCCCCCTTGCTTCTCACACGGCTCCCCCTCATCATCTCACCTCGTACCAGTTGTTTTAGCAGCGCTAACTGGTGTCAGCCAGCACCCAGATGGATGAGACCTCGCAGTTAATAGGCAGTAAATCAAAACCGCCGCCACTGTAGACCAATCAGGGGCCTGGAAATGGGAGATGTGGTGGTGGGGGGGTGGGGGGGGGAGGGGGCACATAAGCTCTATGCTCAAGGTTAACCCGGCAATTGGCTTTGGAGTGAATATGGGGAGCAAAATGTTCTCTCTCTCTCTCTCTCTCTCTCTCTCTCCCTCTCTCTACCTCTATTTCACTGGCACTCTCTCGCTAACTAGCTGCTAAGCTAATGTTTAAACTTTACTTCTGTCCACTGCTTTTTCTCCCTCATCTAAATCTTCACTCCTGCACACTGGCTGTCTCGTAACTGTCCCCCCATCCAACTATCGTTCCTACTAAATCCACGTTCTATCTCTCTGTCCATCTGCCTGTCTTTCTCCACTCTCCTCTGTCCATGCGCTCGAATTAGCTTCCATTCATTTAGCCACGTAGCAGAGGACGATCGGTTTCCATTGACCGCTGTTGATTGGCGGCTGCAAGAGTTTGAATGGATGGAGAGATCGTTGGCAGGAGGGAGAACGAGTGCAAGTGAATGTCAGAGCAGATGGAAGATATGCAATGTTGCCCTTGTAGTTTAAGCACGCACGCGTGTGTGTGTGTGTGGGGGGGGGTGTTTGTGTGTGTGTGTGTGTGTGTGTGTTTGGCGGTGGGGAGTGTGTAACGTAGGGAATGGTGGGTTTATAGTTACACAAGGACATGCTATCTGATGCCAGTGCAAATGTATTTAAATTTCAATTACGTATTTCTTTTTCTCGTCTCAAATGCATCCGACACCTCGGAGGGAACATCACTGCTGCTACTCGCCGGTTAGGATGAGGGAGAGGATGAATTCATGATGTCAGGGATGAGTGAGGAGCCTCTCTTCCACAGAATGTGTGTGGGTTTCATGGCCGAGTTATCAATGGGGAAAACAACCCGGAGCACGCAGAAGATTAGCTTGTCTTTGTTAGGTAAAACCCATCATGGTTTTCTTCTCCAGTCAATTGCACTGCGTTGCATCATATTATCAGCGTTGTTGTTTTTCTGGCCCTAGGTTCTGAAGGTTTGCCACGTGTTTATGGCTGAGTTGGTCTGACTGCTAATGTGATTGCTAATAAAGGTCCACATCTTCTTCAGGGATGGACTTGAACACATAATTTAACACATTTATTTTTTAACAAATGGAAAATCTGTATTTAATTTAGTATTATTAAAGGGTACGGGGTTACAAAAAATGTCCATGAATTTACTCTTGACTAGCTTTGGATTAAAGGGTCTCTGTAAATGACTACAAAGTAATAATGTTTTTTTTATTTTTTATGAAAAGGCCATTCATTTTAATGAATTGCCTGTAGCAAGCCCTAATCAACCTGTGTTGATAGACTGAATAGCCCTTTGACAGGAAATAATGGTGCTGAGAGGACAGTGGTGGACTTCTTATGCAGCAATTAATAACATCAATTGGTAAGTCAACCATGGCAAGTCAAAATATGAATATATAATTTAACTTTCACGGGCACATTTGTCCCTTTGACGTGTAGCCCATTTCGACAGACAAAGAACAGATGCTGATCAGTGTATAGATAAGGAAAGACAATAAGGCAGAGTATGGAAAGAGGAATGGACGTCGATTTGATCCGAGAAACATCCTAGATTGAAGGGACCCTCAACGTGCCAAATAATAATTTTACCATGGAATAAACCACAATGAAAAGAATGTACTTCAGCGGAGGAGAGCAACCTTGGTGAGGCCAAGGTTGCTCTCCTCCGCTTATTTTCAACACCTACCCCATCGTACATTATTTCCCAATATGGGGACTTCCGCTTATGCCGTAGTTACCAAGAATGAGACATTAGTTACTTTCATTTAGAGCGTCGTTCTGGTCAATAGTTGTATTTGGCCGTCGTTTTTAACGTTGGGTTTGTAGCGATTCGGCACTGTCAAAAGGCATAGGTGGTGTACCGTAAATACGTGTGAAAATAATTCACACCCTTGGAACATTATTGACCGACGTATATAACCAATGCTGTGGTCTAAACATAGATAATATCCTAACTACAAACTTACATATACTATTTGCTCCTTCTCAGTGCAGACCTCCTACTGATGAGGAAATGACCAATGGGTTTGAACAATGTCACATGCACGCACAAGAGTAATTATGATGATTGGGAATTAGCCACGGGAGACAAGTATTCGTGCCAATGCTATTTCAGAGGTCCGTAGGTCAATCCCCATGTTGCCAATTGCATGGCCATTTGAGTAATTACATTACAGACATGGGTTGGCTTTATAGTCTCTTTAATTGTGTCCTTAAAAATTCACCCTGATGTACACTGTATGCATAACAGAGACGGATGGGAACTGCAAATACGCTGGATAAGACCAACTATCAGAACCATTATGTGTGCCGTACTACCATTACGTTAACGAACCTGAACCTATACAAAACCTATACCTGTTTTGTATGCACTGTGCACGCTCTTGCCTATAAACCTACATTTGACTTCATTTAAACCGCCAACCGCAAATCAACCGCTCGGCGGCTGAACGAATCCGACACGACTTGACGTGAAGCCGCTGTTAAAGAGGCTTCGGCGCGATGCTAAATGCGACAAACCCTTAATTTCCCCGTTCTCTTCGCTTCTCCCTTCTGTCCAGATATCGACGAGTGTGCCCAGGGGAAACACTACTGCCGGGAGAACACCATGTGTGTGAACACGGCCGGCTCCTTCATGTGCATCTGCCACACCGGCTACATCAGGATCGATGACTACTCCTGTACAGGTGAGCGCCCCCACCCCACCCCCGCACTGCACCATCCCTCCCCTCCTCTCAAGGGAGCTGCAGGGGTCAGGTGTGGCGGTGGAGGAGGGGAGGGTGGTGGTGGGGGGAAGGGTTACATTCATGCCATGGAGTTGTAGCAGGTTTCTGTTTTTAGACTTGCTGTAGGAGATGCTGCTAGGAGCCATGTGTTGTTTTTTTTGCAAATGTGTTGAGATACACAAGAATAGTAATTTCGTAGTTGTTTTTTTTAGGAATTGTTAATTTTGTCATATAGGCAGAAATACACTCATTCACATTGTGAAAGATGGTTCAGAAGTTGCATAAACATGAAAACAGTTTCATGTGTAACTCAAGTGATGGTTACAACTACTTTCATTTGAATTCACAGTAAGGGAATTGCCAGGAGGGCTGTTATGTTATTATTGATTATTATTGAATAGCATTGACAATTCAATAACAATATGGCAGCCATTAAGAAATGGCATGCAAAGATATGCAGACGGAAAGGGGGGAAGTGACTCACACTCGGGCTGACAGTGAGCGATAAGCACTTTAGGAGGTGCAATATGTGTTTGCAACATTGATAGATACTTATCACTGTTTCATCACGTCTAAATCCCACTGTACACCTTGGCTGTGGGCCACGCTTCCCCCTCAACGCGATGGCTTCGCTGGCTGAGACGGCTCCTCTGGGAACCGCTCACTCGTCAGCCCGTAAATGTGAGCGCGGCAGAGGAACGTTTAGTATGCAGAGGGACCAGTGTTTGACTTTGATTTGCACCCATTGGTTTTTGTGGTCATTACCAGTGCCAGCATTGGAGCTAAACACACAGATATGCACAGAGACGCACACGCGCGCGCATACAGACGCACACATTCTCTCTCTCTGTCTCTCTCTCTGTCTCTCTCTCTCTCTCTCTCTCTCTCTCTCTCTCTCTCTCTCTCTCTCTCTCTCTCTCTCTCTCTCTCTCTCTCTCTCTCTAATATAATCCACACACACACATACATACACACATACACATGTACACATACACATGCAGACATACACATACACATGCACACATACACAAGCACACATGCACACACACACACACACACACACACACACACACACACACACACACACACACACACACACTCACTTTTAAGGAAATACATCCACACACACACACACTCATGCTTGAGGAAATACATCCACATTAACACACGAACACAGTGTGAGCGTTACATCATCGTCTGCTGACGGGGTTTTGGCCTCAGGCCAAATAAAAAGGAAATTGTAACAATACAAGTTAAATGGCAATTTAGAAGTCAGCCTGCCGCTAATGAATTTACCCAGACCCCCCAAAAAACATTTAAAACATTGATTCGTAGCCACCTGCAAACACAAACACACAGATGGCTTCGTCCTTGCCTGAACTGAAGGACATGGTGGATTGTAACCACACTCAGACACACACAGATACATCCATGTTTATTCACAAATGTGGCTGCATGTACATACACACACACACACACACACACACACACACTCACATGCTGATCCGTCATGATCCAGCACGATCATCAGCCAGGCTGGCTGGTCAGGGCTACTGGTTGTTGTTTGCAGTGTGTGAACCACAGGGCTAAGTGAGTCCCCAGGTGCAGTGTCTCTGAGGAGGCCAGGCAACACGTTACATTTCCTCTGCATCTGTAATTAAAAAAGCAATTTGCGCTAATGTAAACCCAGTGGCAGCGCTCTGCTGGGGAGGCATGGAGCTGTGGTGTGTGTGTGTGTGTGTGTGTGTGTGTGTGATTGTCCGTGTGTGTGTATGTGTTAATGTGAGTTTGTATTTGTGTACTTGTGTGTGTCTGTGTGTGTGTGTGTGTGTGTGTTTTTCCAAATCGTGATTGTGTATGTGTGTCAGAGTGTCCATTGTGGGATGTGTATTTGTGTGTGCGGCTTTGCAGTTACAATTATCTCCAGGAGAGTTATCCCGAAAACAAAAAAACTAAACAAGAAGGCAATTGCGTATCCTCAAACACCTCCCCCTCCCCCTCCTCTTCCTCCTTAGCCCCCATCCTCTTCCTCCTTCACTTTCAAAAAGGAAATGGGTGGTTATAGTGCTAAATGATTTGGGTGGTTATAGTCAAAGCTGCTTATAGGCCCCGGCTATCTTCCGTCTTCCACAAGTCTTCAGCAATGTTTTCAACTGGTAGACAAACTGCTCAGATGTCCTCTTCACCCTCAGACCCACACACACACATCAGCACCACAGACGGCTCCGACAGCAGCTATACCCTGGCGGCATGGCGTGTATTTGACATGTCCAGTAATGTGCAAGTAGCAACCACTGTTCTGCGGAAGCTCTGTTGTGATGCCGGATGGTCTTTCTACCACCCCCCCACAGAGATAAGGGTAAACACTACAGGTGGTGTAGTCCATGCTGTGAATGATGATGATGATGTTCTCTTCCTCTGCACCACCACACAGAGTACAGAATAAGAAAACGGCTATAGAGAGACACCTGCTATATTCACAAGTGCTTGTGTGTGCCAAAGATAATGTGTGTGTACCAAACACACTGTGTGTATGCGTTAAAGACACGGTATGTTTGTTAAAGACACTGTATGTGTGTGTGTACTATAGATAGTGTATGTGTTTACCAGATACAGAAATTAACAGGGGCTCGTGGCATTTTGACCCTAAAAAGCTGCCCTGAAATGGGTGATGACAGGGCTTTTAAATGCCCCCGTAAAATAACTTATGTATTTTACTCTCTAATCGTTGAAGTTTAACTGTGTTTGTGAATTTAATTAAATAAAACATGTTCAATAGAAAAACAAAGGTATTTCCTATCATTTAATAAAATCGCCCTGGAAATGATAACAAATTTAACCGAAATGTAATACACGGGGGCAAAATATCTTACTTTTGCCCCCGTGGGTGTTTGTGCTAAAGCTACAGTGTGTGCTAAAGCCCCTGTATGTGTGTACCAAAGACACTGTATATGAGCGTGTTTCAGTACAGTGGCGCAATCCACGCTGATCCTCGGGGTACGCTTGATCGTCCCTCTTGTTTGCCTTTCCACGGTTGTCGTGCGCGCCGGCTCCTTCGCCAGATTTACAATCAAGATGAATTCCCCCCAAACCCCCAGTGGATTAAATTGTGTCACTACTCTTTGGGTAGATTCCCATAAAGAAAAAGAAAAAGAAAAAGGCATTGGAAGTCAGAGCGAAGGAATGGGCCACGCTCCACCGGCGCCTTTTTATAAAAGTCAATTTCTGTGATTAAACGGAGGATTGCACGCCGGCGTGATGTAATGACTTTTCCTGTGCTCCGGTCAAATTACTGTCGTAATCTCCCTGCTGAGTTATTGGTGCTATCAGACCCTGGGCGCTCCACCATGCTGGACCCTCAGGTCGGCCCACAGCTCAGAACACAATCAGGGCCTGGGGCTGGGGAGGGGGCTCATTTCTACCTCTTCCGCCAATATTAGGGGAAGGTGAATCATCCCCGAATTAGATCCTGAGCAATAACGTTTGCATGGTTCGCACATGAAGGAAAAGATTACAAAGAGGGAAGCCATAAAGGTTTGGTGATAATGAACACCAGACGACGGACAAGTTGTGGGTGCATGCACGTGGATGGTTCCACCCGTGGCGTCCTGAGCTAAGCCTGGCAACTTGCTCTCTGTAGCTAGTTGCCATGCTAAGCTAGCCACAAGCGTCCATTTCTTGTAAATACCAATGAAACATCTGCGGTGCTACCTCTCTGTAGCTAGTTGCCATGCTAAGCTAGCCACGAGCTTCCATTGCTTGTAAATTACAATGAAAAATTTGCGGTGCTAGCTCTCTGTAGCTAGTTGCCATGCTAAGCTAGCCTCAAGCTTCCATTCCTTGTAAATACCAATGAAACATCTGCTTCTGCTGGAGAAGAAGCCACAGAGAATGCCGAATTCTTCTGAGGTCCTAGGGCAAGAAAATCATTACAACTGTGTAGGGAAACATTAAAGCAGCCTCTTTCCCAACGATTGATAGTCCATGGGAATGTGATGTATGAGGACATTTATTATCTCCAATGGATTGCGGCAATTAATAACGTGCCAGCTCAGCAGAATCAATGTACACAGTATCGATGGCCATATCTCTTTGTGTATTGCATTGACGGGGCTACAGCACCACAGTCTTTGTAGTGGACGCATATCATGGTGGGTTCGTTTCTTTACGTCGAGTTGAGCTTAGCAAAGCAGCTCTGGGTTAGATTGCTCCTTCCGTTGTTTGGGCTGGGTGGAGGGTCTTACATCAAGGTGGTGGTGGGTGACTGGTTTGTTTCCCTATCTGGTGTGGAACTGGAGGCTAGTTGCCTCCTAAGTTTGCTTCTTTTAAATGAAACAGACCAAACAGCATAACTTTATACACTTCAACTGCTCCACTTCACTAACCCTTTGAAAATTGCAAACAAAAAAGCAACATGTCCAGGTTTTCCTCCCCTGTTGCTCCGATCTTTAAATATCATTTTACCCTTCATCTTGAAGGTCAGGCCCTTGTCCTTATCTCCTCCTCCTCCTCCTCCTCCTCCTCCTTCTTCTTCTTCTTCTTCTTCTTCTTCTTCTTCTTCTTCTTCTTCTTCTTCTTCTTCTTCTTCTTCTTCTTCTTCTTCTTCTTCTTCTCCCTCCATAGTGCCCTGAGCTGCTCCTCGCTCTGTGAGATTAGCCACTAATCCATGAAAGGTAGCGGATTGACTGCGCTCTCCCTTTGAATGCTATTAAAGGAGGCCGTCCTGAGGTGTGTGTGTGTGTGTGTGTATGTGATTGTGCCTGTATAGGTGTTTGAGTGTGTGTTCATAGATGCTTTTGTGTGTGTATGTGTGTGTGTCCATGGATGATTTTGTGTGTGTGTGTGTGTGTGTGTGTGTGTGTGTGTGTGTGTGTGTGTGTGTGTGTGTGTGTGCATGTGTGAGTGTGCCTATGGGAGTGTATGTTTGTGTATGCCTGTTTGTGTGTGAGTGTGTGTGTGTGTGTGTGTGTGTGTGTGTATGTATGTGTGTGTGTGTGTGTCCTTGTTCTAATCCTGTGATAACCAGACTTATGCCCCTAAGGCACTGAAGCAGCAGGGAGGGATGACAGGAGCGGTGGGGAAGGGACGGGTCTGGGGGTGAGGGCTGTGGGGGTAACGAGGGGACAGAGCGCGGGTGGAGCGGCTTGGCAGAGGTGGAGCAGTAGGGTTCGGGATAAAGCGGAGATCAAAAACGAAGACTTTCAGTCTGTCAATCCGAAGGGTCTCAGAGCCAAACGAGCCGGATTCGGTCAAACTGTGTATTAGTACTCTTTGTTTCCGCCTCTACCTCGCTAGAAAAGAAAAGGAACTACTCGCTCACAGCTAATGCAACCTGTCATTCCACTACTATTACATTAAGTGTGCGGCGTGTGCGTTTCTCTGTAGGTCGTGACAAGGGAAAATATCACTAAGAATATGTCAGTGCCTTATGGTTGGTTGGTTTTATCAGCTATTAGTGAGTGAAAGGCTTTGTACCCAGTGTTTCAAATATAGGTTTTTTTTTGTGTTTGTTTGTTAACTAAAATCTAAGTAAGATATTGCTCTGCATGAACCAGAGTCACACAAGCTGTTCCTTGCGATAAGCTGCTAAATTAAAATACAAATAAAAGATTTTCACGTATACTTTTTCCACCAAGTTATAATGCAATCCCAATCGGCGATTAGTCGTTTAGTTCAGGCAAAATCAGGAGAAATGCAATTTCAGGAGAAATTGATTAATGAATTAGGTCTGTGCATCTCGCTAGTCGTGCAGAACATGAATTTCGTTCGGTTGAACTTGAATCTCAACAAACTTGCCTCTCTTTGGCAAATTTTATTAAGCACTGTAGCCGAGTAGCATCTAAATGACCCACTGGTTCTCCAATCTCCACTATGGTTTCAGAAGTCTCCTCCCAGTCCCTTCGTTTCCGACCATTACGTAACACCCTTGTCCACAATGGTTCTCTCCAGTCCAAATGCAGAGGGTGGACTGAGCCGTGGCTTTATGTTTATTAAAAAAAAAATTATGAATTAACTAAATTAATTAACTAAACATTTGAATGCCCTTAATCACAGTTACAGTCTCAAATGGCTTAAATAATTTAAATAAATAATACATATTTCATTATCTTATTCTGAAAAAAAGTGATGGCAGAAGTGCTGTGTTAAAGGTTCAGGTTTGAGCGTCTTGCTACCCCCAGCAACCCTGCGGTCATTCCTGCTGACGGAGGCTGACGGAGGCTAATGGAGAGCCAGGGATGCCGACTGCTTCAGAAGCCTCTCCCCAAGCACGCGATGAGCTCATCCTTGTCTCACGGAATATATAAATATCAGACTAAGTCGACGTCGGAGAGCAGATGCTTTAGACCAGGAGGTCAGAGCTGCTGAGGAGTGGTGTGGGTTCGAGAGTTGGCGGGGAGGTGTGTGTGTGTGTGGGGGGGGGGGGGGGGGGGCAACTGAATACTGGTGACGGCTATATGTGATGTGGATTGTTTATCAGTTTTTTTTTTTCTGACTACAGTAGACCTATATCACACACACACACACACACACACATACATACAAGCCACAGAAAATCCCACTCTTACCACTGAAACACACATCGGTGACCGTTTTGTTAGAAATACGTGAATAAAAATGCTAATGACATCATAACCATTGAAAACACTCAGCTCACACTGAATCTGGCATCGGCACAGTGTAACTGGACGTCGCTGCTGCTTAAGTGGCAGTGACGTATGGGTTCAGGATAGCTGTTTGTTGTTCTGTTGTGCTGTAGTCATTAGCCTGGCAGCACACAAACAGATTCACACGACCTCCGTTGAAGTTGTCAATTTATTCAGAGTAAAGTGAGTGCAATGCTGGAAACTAAAACGTTATAGTAGCAACCTGACGCACTGTGTGATTTTCTTAGAAAATAGCTGTGCTTTCATAAATCATTAAAGTAAGAACCGATTTCTTTTATTGAGGTGGGCTAAAATAAACAAAACATTGAATGGTTAAATATCTCATTTTGAATTCAGGCATGGATTGTGTTGCTCCTGGCGAGCTCAAATCACACCTCGCCTAGCCTTAATGGCTGTTTTTAGACATACACTCAAAGTTTTCTGTATATAATTCATGAAAAGACTAAAACCTGTCAATGATAACAGCAATAATAATGAATAAATGAAAAGCATAACACAGTGTCATAAATTGTAGGCATTAAAGGACTGTTGACTTGTACTTCTTCCTTCGATCCATTAATGATGAATGGATGTGATAATTATTGTATTCCTATTCCCACTCACTCTCAATCTTTTTTGCAATGAACGATTCATTCTTAAATGATTGAGATGGAGTGGGAATACAACAGGTTTGTGATTGCTCCCACTATAGCTCACTGATATCGTTGCCTCACCCCCATCACCATGGAAGAGAGACAACTAGCGTTCTATTAGTCCTTCCCTCTCCTCTCTGCTTTCTGGTTTCTTCCCCACCTATCCGAGGGAACTTGGAGGAGTGTCATCAAACTGTAATTCATTTTTTAACTCTGGCCCAGTGATACATTTGAGGGTGATATGAGGCAACGTGTCTTTGACCTAAATTTGGAAAATATTGAACACCATTAAACACAAAAGCCCCACAAATCATACAGTGATGAAAAAAAGAAGTATCCACAGGAGACGATCCAAACACACACACACACACACACACACACACACACACACACACACACACACACACACACGCGCGCGCACATGTACACACCCCGTCTTTGCCAGCGATGTCATTCTGTCGATTCAGAGTGACGTCTGGCTGGTCTCTGGCTCTGACAGCTAAACAGAAATATGACTTTGGGCGCGCATACCTCAGTCTCTCTGCTCTCTCCCTGCACACCGATTACAGGATTTATGTGGCCTCGAGCAGGCTTTAATTCTGCCTATCAGCAGGTGGGTGTGCGGGTGTACATGTGTGTGTGTGTGCATGCACGCGATGTGTGTGTGTGTGTGTGTGTGTGCGTGTGTGTGTGTGTGTGTGATGGAGAACCAAGAGGTAGAAGCAGTTCCCCTTAAGTGCCCTTCAATCCTTCTCTCGCTGTCATTCTCAGCACACCCCCACACACACCCACACACACACACACTCCGGCGCACACACTCACACACGTACATGCGCTATCCCCGACATGAGCTCATCCCAATGTCACTTTCAATTTGGAGCAGTGCTCGGCCTGTTCGGGAGATATAATGGATACCATGATGGTAGGAAAGATGGAAGATGGGGCTCCGACGCGTTCAGAATCCTCATTCTCCCCCCTCAACGGACACTTCGCGATGTCATCGAGCAGCCATGCATCCCCGACTTCTCTCTCAACCCCCCGGAAATACTTTTCAGCATGATTGTTTCGAACGGTTCATCCAACAGCCAAATGTGTTAAACAAACTGAAAACAAACGGGTTTAATGAAGCCACATATTGTTTGTCAGGTATAGTTTGCCCAGAAATCCACTTTAAAGCCATTAAGCAGGTCCATGTGCTGCCCGCGGATACTCATTTGTTGATAGTTCTTTAAAGGTGCTATAGGTACGATTTAAGAGCTATAATTCTAGTGTCATTTGTGAGAAATGCCATAGCCCTCCGTCAGCTATTAGTGAGTGAAATTCTCTGTGCTCTGGTTGACTGCCCCTGCGCCAGACAATTTCGATTTTAGAATGCTACCAGCTAATCTCTGACCAATCACGGCGTCTCTTTTCTGATTGGTTCGGGGGAATTCGTCTTGCCTGTCAATCAAATCGTCTAGCATGGTGTTATTATTGCTTTAGCACTAAATTATTGCACTGTATGCATGCATTACTAAAAGCATAGACTGTTGCATACGGTATGGCTTGAGGTGTTGAGAATGGACTTGTTGCTTACCTCAAGGAAGAGGCTTGTTTCCACTCTGCGACAAATCTGATATTAGCCTCTCGAAATTGTCAATACAAAGTGCTGATTCAATTCATAAATTCAAATTAATTTAAATGAAAAACATTTCATTAAAGCAACCAAAATGTCTCCTGACACAATCAATTAGAAACATCATGCTTCTAGTTTGTGAATAAGAACATCCAGTTACTTATATCTCTAAGAATCATATATTATATATATATATATATATATATAACATTTAAATACTGTACCCTGGATATCGGACTGATATGTGAAACATCCATTACTTTTTGGTGCAGCCATCCTACCTTCTATCAAGGTTAAGGGGTCGAACACATTTTGTTGCTGGGAGGTTGCAGAAAGAACAATGACTGGGTTTTGGCAAACTGACCCCTGACCTGCTGAAGTTACCAGAAGGCTGCAAAATGCTGTGCCTTTTCCAGTAAACAGTGGTGCAGAACCGTGGTAACAGTCAAACTAAGTCCTTACTCCAGTTAAAGTGCAAAATGCTACAAAATATACCATTTTGAATAGCCTTTCGTTAAAGTATAAAAGTACATGAATTGAATTGTACTCATAGCATAAAAGTAGTGCTCTATGAAAGGCATTTCAAAACTATAAGAAAAGGGTTGACCTTGGTTGAACATTAATATGAATCACAGACGAGAGGTCTACACATCAAATCACGTTGTGTTTGCAAAGATTAAGACAGACAGCTAAATGAACTCTCCTTACTTCCTTCACCTTCCTTCACCTTCACATGATCAGTTTGAAGACACTGTGCTGGTCTCTGCCATTCATTTCCTATGAGGCAAGCATTGCTGCCCAATCTATTGTTGCCACTATCCTATCAACTCACCAACCTGAGCGTAGACACTGTGAAGGCCCCTTTGCGCTGAGCTCAAATGTATATTATTTTCAACTTTGACCTCCGTAGATGCTGACCTTTCAAAGCGTGTCCACATAGATCTGATGCAATAAGCATGAAGCAGCTGCCTCTGTCTTTCTTCCAGCCTCCATATTTGGCAGCAGAAGAAAAGCAGTGACCATAAGGTCGGTGGGATACAGTTGTGACATCTCTCTGCGCCACAGAGCTGCCAGATACAATCAGAGAGATGCCGTTTTTTTATCAACACACACACACACACACACACACACACGAGTTGCGTCCATTTCTTCCTCAAATTCGACTGGAGGACTTCCGAGTATTCACGTTGGATAAGTGGTTCCTATTGGTCGAGCTGGTCCAGATGGATGTGCGGGAAGCCACTGACCGCTGTCTCATTTAATCAGTGGACTTCGCAAATTTCCTCAACGTTTAAATCCAGAAGAAGACTTGTTTGTTGATGGTCGGCTCTGACCGTCGACTCCCACATGCTGCCAGTGCTGTGGCCTCAAGATGAGGAGCAGGGAAGAAGAAAACCAGTGATGTTCACTTCAGATGCACTGATGTTAAAGTCTCTAGGTTGCCTCTTGTCAGAATCCAGAAGAGCCATGAAGGTGAAAACATCCTGACTAAGCAGGCTAATCATCAAGGTGTCCTTGGCCTTGCTAGCTCAGGTCGTGATTCTCAACCAGTCAACTCTTCTTGTCCTGAGAACAAAGGATTCTTCTTCGAGAGTATGTTTGTCTTCATCTGTGGCCGCAAAGCGTTGTCAGCTTCGGAGGTTGCGCTAATCGTGGGCGTTGAATGGATGAGTGCATGCAATGTCTTCATCATCAGCCGCTTTTCAAGTGTTTAGGTGTGGGACTATTTCCATCTATGTTGCAAGAAAGAGATGTGGAAAAACAGCATGTAACTCAAACTATTGCTTATTCATTATGTAACCTATGTGATTGTAACTATATGGGAATAAAACGTATCCTTTTTACGTCAATAATTTCAACTGTGAAGTTACATATCGGTTAGTTAGTTTGTTAGTTAGTTCATTAGTAACAGTTAACTACTCTAAATCGAACTACATCTTGTATACTTGGATTATTATGTTTAAAAAAACCTCTGCATATGTGCATGGTGTAGCGGCTAGGGTGGTCCAGCCCCATCCAGAAGGTACTGGCTTTGATCTCTGATGTCAGCAGTCTACCTCTAGGTATCCTTGATCTGAATTCGCTGTCAGTCGCTTTTGATAAAGGCGTCTGCTAAATGGTAAATTGTAAAAAAATAAAAAAATAAAGAGCTAGCATAGAAATCTTGTGTTAACCTACGTTGCAGAAATGCAATGTAAGACCCATCCGACCTGTCAACATTGCGTCGTATCTGTGGTTGTTTCCCTGCAGAGCATGACGAGTGCCTGAGTGGAATGCACAACTGTGACGAGAACGCTCTGTGTTTCAACATGGTGGGAGGACACAGCTGCTCCTGCAAGCCCGGCTACACCGGCAACGGAACCGTCTGCAAGGGTAAGCAGCGACGCCGCACATGTGTTGTACACTACCGGAACACTACCGTCCTTGTGTTTTACACTACCGGACACCACCGGACACTACCAGACGTGTGTTTTACACTACCGGACACCACCAGACACTACCACATGTGTGTTTTACACTACCGGACACCACCAGACACTACCAGATGTGTGTCTTACACCAAATTTTCGTCTTGTCTTTAAACTTATCTTTATAGTATAGGCGAGTTTGACTTGACTAAATTTAAACAGAATCAACACTGCCCTTAGTGCTGCACAGGCGCGTGCACACACACACGCGCGTGTGCACACATACACACACACACACACACACAGTAATGGTCTACATTGTCATTCTGATTAGCTCTCCCCAGTAGTTTTTTTGAAGCACTTGTAATTTTCTTGTCGTTGCTCCAATTTCGATTGTAATGCTTCAGTTTTTCTCAAGCTCCACTTGTAAGTCGCTTTGAGTAAAAGTGCCTGCTAATCGACTACTAAATGTGATATTGAAATCCCATCAATCCTGTAGTGGCGATCATATTGACACTATAGCACACCGTGAACTCTTAACACAACCACAACGTTATTGTTGCTCCTTTCACTGGATGACGCCTTGACCTTGCAGTCCTTGTTGTTCCCCACACCATTTAGGATAATGGTCTATGTCGATGTTTTTTCCTTCCCAGTAAACGTATTTCACTGGTGTGTTACTTCAGTCAATCAGTCCACAAATAATGACAATTCTGTGAATTAAACATCTGCCCGATGCATTCATCACCGCGTGCCGACCAGCAAGTTCTACGGCACGTCTGCCATAATGACCAACTTCTCTGAATTAGCTCTTTTTCTGTATTCAAATACATAATGCTGTAGCTGGGCTCATTAATCTTGATGAGTAATGGCCAGATTTTTTTCTTCTTCTTTTTTTTCTTCCTTTGGTCTAGCGATGTGTGATGGGCTGTGTCAGAACGGAGGCACATGCGTCTCACCCAACAACTGCATTTGCCAGCAAGGCTTCACCGGAAGGAGGTGTGAGACAGGTAAGAGTGTTGTGTTTTATTCGCCCTTGAATCCATCAGCCATGTCTATCTCTCTTTCTCTCTCACTGGCTCTATCTCTGTCTCTCTCTGTCCCAATCTCTCTGTCTCTCTGTCTTTCTTTCTCTGTCTCTGTCTCTCTCTCTCTGTCTCTCTCTCTCTCTCATTCTTCCTCTGTCTCCATCTCTCTCTTTGTGTTTATCACTGTCTCATTCTCTCTGTCTCTGTCTCTCTCGCCCTCTGTCTTGTTCTCTCGTTCTCCCCCCCCCCCCCCCCCCCCCCCCGTCCCTCTCTCGCTTCTACTTACTCCAAAGGGCTCTCGCAAGATTAAATGCACTGAATCACTTCCGAAAGAGCGGGGGGAAGGACTGTTAATGCAGAACAAAAAAGAAACCTTTATGGAGGCACTTTGGACCTAAAGGCCTGCATACGTCTTCCATGAAATAACTACAATATCCTAAAAAAATACAGCAACTATTCTTGCCGTATAGAGCTGTCTGCGACGTGACCCCCCCCCCCCCCCCTCCTCACGACAAAACAGCTGATGCAAAATTGTTACAAAGTTCCCAGCTCTCACCAGCTGGTGTACTGGCCCCTTTGTCGTTTGTGTGGATTTTGTGTGTGAGTGTATCTGCTGGGTGTGTGCACGTGCGGGCCGCTTGGGTGTGTGAACTCCATAGTGAGTAATGAGCCCGCTACCATCTTCCAAAGGCCTTCCAAACGGAGGACGTGAACTGCAGTGGCAGCAGTACGCGATCCAACCTCGCACCACAGGCTCCGGGATTAATCAGCATGACATACCTTCTCGTAGCACCCCTTCATCCTCTCTCTGAGTTTCACTAGTGCACAATCTTCCAGATGCTTTCAGCCCGACAGACAGAGTGTGATAGTATTAAGCCTGTCGTCATCGGGTCGTTTTCTGAACAGCTAATATCAAAGCCAGGCACTCATGCATGGAAATATGTGAGACTCATTGATGTCATTGATAAGAGCCTAGGCGGTTGGGCTCCCTTTTGTCCTATTTGGCCAGTGGTTATATGCGTCCTGCTTCTGCCTTTGCCTCTACAGTGCAGGCAGTAGGCAGTTAACCCTTCTGTAACCCTGGCTTTCGCTGAAACCTGTGCCTGAATGTTATGAATCTGATCCTTCTTCAGCCAAGTGTGTGTGGTGTGTATGTGTGTGTTTTACTCAATGATGTAGTAGACTGTATGATAACAAGGACACAGTTTGCGCGACGTCACCACATAGGTTTCTGACGGGAACGTTTCTACCCATAAATGTTCAACACACACACACACACACACACACACACACACACACGCTCTGGGCACAAACCCGAGCAGAACTGCCAATCATCTGAATCTGTCATCACGTCCCCATGCATTCTTTATGCCTTCATAACTTCTTCATGAAATAATGATTTTCAACGTCAATCACACTATATCGGAGACTATGGAGACTATTACCTGCAAAAATATTATCGACTTTACATTCCTTGCTAGGAAACCCATCTCCTCCATGGACTCAACCAGAGTAGCCTACATACTTTTTTTTTAAACAGCCACCCAGTGGCCATCCAAAGAGCCACATCCTTAGGCTCCTCTGCTTCAGCCAATCCGCAGGCAATGTTTGTGGAGCCCTGGCGGAAGCGACTTACATGTAGTTCCTCGGCCTGTGGGTGGCTCGCAGTGGTTGGATGCAGAAATACCTGCCACCATTCTGTCAACAGGAAAAATGTGATTTCATTCTCGTATTACAAAGCCGAGAATTCTTTTCTTCATTCGGTTAGGATCTGAGTGGCTAGTTCATCTCCTTCTGATGTGTTTTGAGAGGTATCATCAGACAGTTTTATTTCATGAAGTAGTCCCTAAGGATTGAACACTAATATGTTTTGGCCATAGACCAATGGGATGCGGTCATTCAATTCCCGCCCTCAGTGTGCTAAATATGGATTGTTAACACTGCTGGTTGAAAAAATCTCAAATAACGGTGCCATCCATACAAATCCTATACAAATCCAGAACCTCAACACGGTGGTCTGGACCAACGGGTAACATCACGGACGCTACGTTCATACTTTTTCTTTTTTGTGTCTATGCCTTCCACGTAAAGTCATGACGGCAGCAAAGCAGCCTCGGCAGAACCAGGGGAGGGAGAGATAGAGGAGATTTGCTTGCTTATTGCTTTCTGTATTGATTGTGCATAAAATACCCTGTTTTTTATGAGACATCCTTTTTACTGCCCGTCTTAAAGCGTAAAGTAAATTAATTTCCTCAAGGTGCCGCTCTGTGTTGCTGCAAAAGGGAGGATAGGGACACTGTGTGTGTGTGTGTGTGTGTGTGTGTGTGTGTGTGTGTGTGTGTGTGTGTGTGTGTGTGTGTGTGTGTGCGTGCATGGGGGGTCCGTGTGTGTGGGCTTAAAATCATGTACTACCACCATTAAACTTAACAAGCTATCCTCCCCACAATGTTAGCAGGACCTTCATATCCTTTAGCAAGAATGTCATGGAAGTCATCTTGTGTAAATGTACCTCATTAGTATCATATTGCAACCAAAGACTTTACTTTTTGACTGCACATTCCAATTTCTACAGGTTAGGTCCCAGAAGTGGTCGTTCTTATTTTCAGTGTTCTTGGAAGTCACTCAAAGCTTTCGCAGCTCTATCAAAACGTTAATGGACTCACACACATACAGTCCTGCAACCCGTTTTACGCCACGGCTGTTGTGTGTCTCTTGACCTCTCTCCATATCGCAATCTTCCTCTCTCTGTCTCTTTGTCTACTTCTCAGTCCAGTCTGGTCTGCGACAGCTTCTGCCCCCATATGGCCTGATTCCTGAGGCTTGTACTCGGAATGCACAATCCTAAGGCGCTGCGGTTTTTTATTATTTTATTCTGCTGTACCCGACCGTCGCCATAGCAGCCGGTAGAGACCAAGAGACGACTTGGTCTTCAGTCATTCAGCGTGATGGGCACCTCCTCCTCCGGACATCCCCCCACCACCCACCCCCACCCCCACACCCCCACCCCCACCCACCCACCACACACACACACACACACACATACCCCCAGCCCTGTCGCGTTACACCACATCCCAGTGGGAAGACCTGTCAACCGGAGCGAGAATCCCCTGAGATGTATGGAGGTTAATGCACTAGAGGAGGAAGAGGAGGAGGAGGATGAGGAGGAGGCTGCTTCAATGGCCAAGACAAGCCATTCTGGATCAGACGGACGGAAGGGGAGCTGAGGAAGTGAGAAGAGTGAGGCAACACAGGACTGATTGAATAACAGAGAGAGAGAGATGGAAGCAAAGAGCAAGAGTAGAGAGAGATAGTAGGAGACTGGTAGATGAAGAGGCTGGAGGAGGAGCGTGTGACAGTTGCAGGATGTAATGGGGGAGGGGGTGGGGGGGGCAAGGGGGAGGGGTTCAGACGACATGAAGTGAATAGTTACCGAGATGTCGGTGGAAAACTGACAGATGCACAGATGGAGGGGAAGACGGAGAGAGAGAGGTAGAGAGAGAGACACACAGAGAGAGAGAGGGAGAGAGAGATAGGGAGAGTGAGATAGAAAGACAGAGAGAGAGAGATAGAGACACAAAGAGAAAAAGACACAAAGAGAGAGAGAGAGAGAGAAACACAGAGATAGTGATAGAGAGAGAGAGAGAGCGAGAGAGAGAGAGAGAGAGATGGATAGGTGATGGGGTAGGGGTTAGTTGGGATGGGGTTAAGGAAGGAGAGGAGCCGGGGGGGAGATGAGGAGGAGGGATGAGGAGGTGGAGGAGGAGGAGGAGGAGGAGGAGGAGGAGGAGAGTTACATGAAAAAGCTTTCAGGAGGACTCTACAGTCCCACACCTACCAGAATCCTCTGAGCTCTTTCAGAGTTCCCCCGGGACCTGGCCACTCCCGGTGCCGCGGCAGCCCACTGACGGCCTGTCAGTGGAGAGAATGAGAGCTCTTCAAGGCACACACACACACACACACACGCACACACACTAACACGCACATGCACACATGCACAGGTACATACACAAACAAGTACACACTCAGGAACTACACAGTGCATTTTTTATAGCCTTTTATTTTACAGCCCTAATCGCTCATGATGTTGTTACCGTGCAGGTGTGTGTGTGTGTGTGTGTGTGTGTGTGTGTGTGTGAGTGAGAGTGAGTGTGTGTTATGTATGTGATCTTCATGTGCTTCTGTGCAGAGTGTGTTCTATAGTGCATCTGCTTTATCTGTAATGTGAGTATACACTATATACTTTAGTATAAGTACTATATCTTCTTCATATAAGTGCCATAAGATGTCCATAAAACTGGGAGTGTACAATAACTATTTTATACAAGCTATATGCATGCCCTCTGATGCATATATCTCTCAGGTTGACATTGAAATATATTATTTAATTAAAATGGAATTTTAATGGCTGGGCAATGAGAACCACTCCTCTGACTGACACACAGCTCTCACTCCACCCCCGCCCAGCCTACAAAAAACCCTCTGGTTGGGGTCACGGTCACCCCACCCATGTGTTTGTGTGTTGTCCATGTAACGGCGTAAACACTTTGGAATGACATGGAGCCAGCAGAGAACTCTTGATCGGACATGAATTATGCAGCGTACAGTCTGCACAGAAACACATTCAGCGCCGTTATGGACAACAATATAAATATATCACGTGGTGATCGCCATGTAATGTCCCCAAAACAAATGGAACCAAACGCAAAACGGTTGTTGTGCTGTTCTTCAACGGCTGGTCGACACGAGAGTACAAACGTGTTTATTATCTGACCTGTAGAGCCGTTTGATTATTCAAAAGAAGTTGAACGTTTGTGGTTTAGCGGTTTTGGGTCCTGGGTTGTTGAATTGTAAAGACAATCGCATTTATCCAGCATGGAAACAATGCAGCCATTGTGAGCGACCCAAATTAATGCAAGATGTGATTTAAAATAATAACATTTAAGGACGCACTCGTGACTTCGAAAAACATGGCGCCGTAGATGAACGGTAGCAAACACCTGCCTACTGGATTCCTCTAAATATTCTCCTTCTTCTCCTGCTCCTCCTCCACGCTTGAAATATGGGTGGTGGGGGAAGAGGGAATTGTCAGCGGGAAAACGTTTACTGAGGCTTCTCCGCTTTTGATGTGTGTTTCGCTGAACTCCTTTTGAGATGCATAGAGAGCAGGTAGTCCTTCATCTGGCTTTTGTTTCCTCCTCATTACCATCCGCTTTCATGGTCGCCGAACATTCTTCCAAACGAGATGGGGAAGTTATGCTGAGTCTGTTGGGGTGCGGGTCTGTGATGCGTGTTATATGTACAGTATGTATTCACAGCACTAGTACCAGGTTCTGTCTCTGGCTTGGTTGACTTTTGCTGTGGGGGCATTTTAAAGGACAGTTGGGCTTATTTCAAGACAGAAGAGGAAGGAACCTTTCTGGTACAATTGATTACATAGGAGTGGAGTGTCAATCTCTCTCTCTATCTCCGTTACTTTGTGTATGGCTCTCTCTCTCTCCCTGTATGTCTCTCTATTCCCCTCTCTCTCTTCCTCCTCTCTTTCTATCTTTCTATCCCTGTCTATGTCTCTCTGTCTGTCTCTCTCTCACTCTCTTCCTCTCTTTCTCTCCCCATCTCTCTCTCTCTCTGGCTGTTTCTCTTTCTCTCTCTCTCTCTCTCTCTCTCTCTCTCTCTCTCTCTCTCTCTCTCTCTCTCACACACACTTTATTTGTTTGAGTTTAATTATTTTATATATACTTTGAAAGGCAACACACACTCTCTGTCCTGGAGGGAGATGCAGTGGGTGAGTGCAGTCCAGAGAGCTCCGGTAGATACACCACTACCCTGTAAAATGAAGCTTTATTGACACGGGTTTCTAGTGAGCCTCCACTGTGCCGTCCACATTTCATACGGTCGGAGGAAATAAAGAAAATGGAAGACGGTGGAGGGTGAAGAGAAGGGTAGAGAGACATTAGTGAGCAAGCTGATAGAAACGAAAGGGCGAAGTATAGATCATTTTGTAACAAATACACGTGAGTCGCGAGATTAGATTAGATGACATTTGTCTTTTCGAGTACATAGACAGATATATGTACCGATAAAAAGACAGATTCATCGCAATACGACAGAGGACAAACACCAAAATTGAAATTAGAGGTATATTCAAATACATGAAAGGAGGATGACAGCAGAGGAATGTTTGTTGTCATGGAGAAAAGGAGGGGGGGGGGAGGAAGGAAGGACGGAGGATGGCCGATGGATTCATAAGGTGCTTTGAAGTGGTGGAGAAGGGAGAGGCGTGGTGGAGCCGCGATGCCGCATCGACCGGCGCGGGAGGGCACTCTGGGGCCAGACAAACAATTTGTTCCCTCTGGCCCCATGCCTCATTTACATGGAGGCCACGCTCCTGGAAGCCTAAACACACAGAGAGGGCCAGACACAGTGACAGGAACACACACACACTCACTCACACACACACACACACATACACACACAAGCATGGTCACGCACACACACACTAACACAGATACACACACACACACACACACACAAGCACGGACACATGCACACACACACACATAAAGCAGCCATGCTGTTGTTGTGTCGGATAAATAACAAAACCAAGGTTTTCAAGTATTTTAGAAAAACAGATGGTTTGCCGCGACTCAAAGGAAAGTGCGAACATCATTAGCATTTCGAATCACAGTTACAAAACTCTATCTATCCTCACATTTTGTAGTGAATATTTAAAGTCCCTTTAATTCATTTTCCTTTTAACATCTCCCATGATGCACCACTCTGTCCCGCACTCTCTTTCTCTCTCTCTCTCTCTTTCGCTCTCTCCCCTTCCTCCTTTTTTTTGCGCCACAATTACCCACAAGACCCGGGGGCCAGTGACTGTTTAAACCCAAACGGTTTGCTTAAGCACAAAGATTACATATTTATTATTTATTTAGTGGTGGCCTCACCGAGCACTCAATCCATCATGCTTAATTAGTGTGTCTTAATTAGGCCCTGCTAATGGTGTGAGCTGTCGTTTAGCTCCACGCAGCCCGCTGCTCGCAGCTAAATGACACCTCTCCTAGGAATAGCATGCCTCCACCACCACTGCAGCACCGCAGTGCACCTGCCAGGGAGAGGGGAGGGGGAGGGGGGGAGGGAGGGAGGGAGACAGAGGGGGAGAGGGGGAGCGATAGAGAGGGATAGATAGGGACGGAGGGAGTGGGAGGGCGGGAGGGAGGGGGAGGGAGGGAGAGGGGAGGATGCTGGGAGAGAGAGTGGGGGAGGGAGGGGGAGAGAGAGAGATAGGTAGGGGGAGAGGGAGGGAGGGAGGAGAAAAGGGAGACGGAGAAGGAGAGCTAGAGGGAGAAAGTGAGAGAGAGACAGAGGGAGAAAGAGACAGAGAAACAGCCGTACAAGTTATTGGAGAATACTACAGATGGAGTAAAAAAAATCTCATTCATCACAAAAAAACGCATCTACCATACTATAGGAACAGCTTGCGTCTAGTCAGCACCGCGTCAACGCTGATGCTAATGAAAACACCAAGCAGCATGTATGGACGCTGCTTTCCCATGCGATTCATCATGAGACAACCACTTTAAGTCATATCCCAATTTGGCCACAAAGGTTAGCAAAGTTTTCCCATTGATTACGGCCGCATGGCTCTCACTGTGAGGGGGACCGTTGAGAATCCCTGGTGGGTCCACTTGACTCTCTCGTCCCTCTAGACCTCAGACGTCTTTATCTGCGGTCGTAATCTCTAGTGTACTGTACTACACACACACACACACACACACACACACACACACACACACACACACAGGCAGCTGTGCTCCCCTCATTGTGCCAGTCTTCAGCGGCTGTGATTCATGTGATTTGACAGCATTGACAGAATATGCCATAATGGACTTAATACCCAACGACAAGAGCGGGGCGGGGGAGAATCACGTTGGGATTATGCAGCACTTGGGAGTAATCTCCCCCCCCCACACACACACACACACCCCCGGTACATATTGAGTTCATTGTGTAGTCCTGGGTAGAAATGCTAATGGCCCCTGCGTTGGGCTATTGTACAGCAGACATGGCTGCTGGTACAGGTTGCAAATCCCTTTTTCCTCCCTCCCTCCCTCCCGCTCTGTCTCTCTGTATGATGTAATTGAAGAGATCCCAACCGCTCCGGGACTGCCTGTCATTCAGCACAACCCCCCGACATGGGGAGGGATGGGGGGTGGGGGGGGAGGGGGGGGGGGGGGGGGGGGGGTAGCAGTTAAAGGCAATGCATCCCTCGAAAACTCCAGTGCCCAGGTTGAGGAGGTCCGGAAGGAGGAGGAGGCGAGGGGAGTCTGAGACCGAGGTGGAGAGAGAGGCAGCGGGGCGATGCAGGAGGGACTATGTGGAGAGAGAAAGAGATTTTGCAGCTCAATGAGAGAGAGAGAGAGAGAGAGAGTAAGGGAGAGAAAGTGAGAGAGAGAGATAGAGCGAGAGAGACATCAAGAGGGAGGGAGAAAAAGAGAGAGGGGGAGACAGAAAGAGACATCAAGAGTGCGAGAGATAGAGAGAGAGAGAGCTCTCTCGGGAAATGGAAAGGGAGGTGAGTAGAGGCCATGAGGGGGCCATCTTCTGTGCTATGCAGGAGAACCTTAAATAGCCAAGCCAGAGCGAGATGGAGTAATAATAAGCCATGAGAGCGGGAGGATATGTGCGCGTACCTAGGTGGAGGTGTAGGTGGAGGTGGAGGTGGATGTGGAGGTGGAGGTGGAGTTGGAGGTGGAGGTGGAGTTGGAGGTGGAGGTGGAGTTGGAGGTGGAGTTGGATGTGGAGGTGGAGGTGGAGTTGGAGGTGGAGGTGGAGGTGGAGGTGGAGGTGGAGGAGGTGGAGGCGGGTGCTAGCAGCGTAACAAGCAGCAGTACCGGGTGAGGGGCCCCGCTTCCATCGTCCCACGTCGGCCTCAGAGACCCCCCTTAATAGAGCCCCTTGTTTCTGTCCTGTCGCTCAGGATAAGGAGAGGACCAACCCCGGTGGGTCCCACCAGCTCTCCTTCGTTAAACCCGCTTCGCCCCTCCTTCTGCTCTGCTTCTCCTCCACGCTGCTCCTTTCAATCATCCGGACTCCTCCAACTCCAACTCCTCCTCCCCTTCGTCTCACTTCTCATTTGGTGGTTGTCCTCCTCGGCTGTCGTCCACCCCTCTCCTCCATCCCCCTCTCTCCCTCCCGCCTCCCTCTACTTCTTCTCCCACTCCTCCTCCACTTTACGCACCCCTTCGTGTTTCTGTTTCCATGTCTTCAAGTTGTCAAGGTAACGATAAAATAGCTTTTCAGTTTCTCGCTGGCCTTGACCTCGAATCGACGAAAGAGACACAAGGATCTTTTTCTTTTTTCTTCCAACATTGACACGTGGAGAACGGAGAAGCAATGAAATGAAATGAAGAAGCCAAAGAAAAGAAGAGAAAAAAGATAGTCCAACAGGATGCAAAACATGAACACAAATTAAGAAAATAAGACGAACATCGCTCATATTACTCTGTTGCCTGGTAAGGCTTTTGAGTGGAAGCTTAAAGATAAGGGGTTTGGCTGTTCTTACCGTTGCTGTTTGTGATAAATAGGAACTAACTCGATGATGCTTTGAACAATTGCAACCACGCTGTGTTCGTGGCGAGATTCCATCCAGCTTTCCGAAGCTCTATGTGCCCATTTTGTCCAAGTGAAAGTCTGTGAGAAGCAACAAAGAGCATGAGATATTTATTACCTGAAATGCACCGGCTTTCTTGCTATATTCTTTCCCGAGGCTAGTTTGTAATTCACTGTAGTCCATCTCTGGCTTTTGAAGCGCTGTCCTTTTCACCCTTCGTTTGTGTCCAGAGGGAAACAGATGAATTTCTCTCCTCCACAAAAATGATGCAATTAATGCAATGAGCTAATTTCTTTCTTCTTTTCACTCTTCCATGCAAGTTATCCATGCTTCTTCCTGCAGACCATAACCGCCGCCACACTGGCAGAGAGTAGCACCCCCGCCCCCAGCCACACACACACACACACACACGCAAATACACTCAAATACACACAGACATAGACACTCACACACTCACTCTCTCACACACACACACACACACACACACACACACACACACACAAATACACACAGACACTCACACACTCACTCTCTCACACACACACACACACACACACACACACACACACACACACACTCAGAGAGGAGAACATAAACAGAGTTTGCTTTTCCCTCAGTTGTCTCTCTCTTGCTGCATAGAAAACATATGGTGACAGTGATTGAGACAATACTTAAATAGGAAGAGAGTGTGCAACTTTGATCGATGTGAGACAAGCTGGGTATAGCTCTTAAATAAATGTCGTGACGTCAATGTGCCTGTTGCTCTGCCTTTGCTCCAATGGAACAGCTGGAGAAAACCTAATAGGGAAAGGTCAGCATCCAACAGCTGCCACCCCACTTGACGGATATGTTTACACAGCTTTGTGAGTTGAGTTGGGTTGTGTTGTGTGTTGGTGTGTGGGTTGACAGTGTGGGGGGTGGGGGGGGGGGTGTGGGGGGGTGGATTGTGTGGGGCGGGGGTACTAAACTGGGGAGGTAAAACTAGGGAGGTGGGGTGCAGGTTAACAGCTGACCCACTTGACCATCTATTATTTTTTTTATCATTTGCATTTTGAGTTGAGTTTTTTGAATTTTTTGGAAGTGTTGTTTGGTGAATTGTGTGACGAAGAAGAGAGAGAAGGAGAGTGAGAGAAAGAGAAGAGAGAGAAAGAGAGAGAGAGAAGAGATGAGAAGAGAGAGAAATCTAAATTCTAAACTGTAAAAGGGAGGAGAGAAGAAAGGTGGAAGGTTAATAAGTGGCTGAAAAAAAAAAAACAATAAAAAAAAAAAAAATCACAAAACAACAAAAAATAATAGGAGAGAGAGGCGGGGTGAGAGAGAGAGAGAGAGAGAGAGAGAGAGAGAGAGAGAGAGAGAGAGAGAGAGAGAGAGAGAGAGAGAGATCATGTTGACTTCTCATCCATGATGCATGCATCCCTGATGGATGCATGCCTTTATGTACCAACACATCAACAAGGGACTTTTTTCTTGCCCTTTCAGGGGCTTGGGTTAGGGGGTGTCACAAAAAGATGGCCTGTCAAGCCCTTTGAGACTGTAACTGTGATCAAGGGCTAAACAAATAAAATGCACTTGACTTGACTTGACCTTGGGGGATGCCCCCAGCATGCTGTCGTGGAAGGATTACGTTTCTGTCTGAGATGTCAACAATTCGGTTGGTTTGGTAATCCCCAGGAAGGCCTTGTTAGAGGCCGTCCTTGGGATAGGTGTTCTGCTTTGTTGTATCGACATATGCGTCCGTTACCGCGGTGTGCCACACTGCAGCTTGATCAATAGAGTTTATGGACTACATCCGCTGAAAGGCCAGACACCTCGTTGTATCAATTATGAATCGGTCAATGTTGAAATTGCCTAACAGTCAAGAGTGGACTGCAGTGGCGCGGTGGTCGTGCAGAGCAGATTTAGAAACCAAGCTGTGAATTTGATACCGTTTGTATCTGGATGCCCTCTTCCAGGGAACTGCCCTGCTCCTCTCCCCTCCCCTCTCTGCTCATCTTCTCTACTCTCTTCTGTTGTTGTTTCATCTCTCTCTAACTTTCGTCTCTTCTCTCCTCCTCTTCCCTCTCTCTCTTCCTCCTCTCTCCTCTCTTTTCTTGTCTCCTCTTTAATTCTAGTCTCATCTCTCATCTTCTCTTCTCTCCTCTCTTCTCTTGTTGTCTCCTCTTTCTAATTCTAGTCTCTTCTTTCCTCCTCTCCCCTCTCTTTAATTCTATTCTCTCCTCTCTGTAATTCTCCTCTCTCCTCTCTTTGATTCTCTTATCTCCTCCTTTCTTTTCTTGTTGTCTCCTCTCTAATTCTAGTCTCATCCCTCCTCTTCTCTTCTCTCTTTAATCATCCTCTCTCCTCCTTTCTTTTCTTGTTGTCTCCTATCTAATTGTAGTCTCATCTCTCCTCTTTTCTCCTCTCTTTAATTCTCTACTCCCCACTTCTCTTCTCTCCTTCTCTACTCTCTTTTCTTGTTATCCCTCTCTGTTCTTTCTTTTTTCTCTCTCAATCTTACAATCCTCTCCCCATTCCTCTTGTGTACCTTCTGATCATCCATCCCGGTCTGTCCTTCTCTTTCAGACATTGACGAATGCTCGGACGGCTTCGTGGTGTGCGACAGCAAAGCCACTTGTGTCAACCTGCCCGGCTGGTACCACTGTGAGTGTCGCGATGGCTACCACGACAACGGCTTATTTTCAGCCAATGGGGCGTCATGTGTAGGTGAGTTGCGCAACCTTTGATACAGTGCTGTGACACCAAAGAAAGTGACACAACACAGACCGACTGGCTGGAAGAATAAACACTGACCTATAAGGCGTTATATATGAGTATTATGATTTTTCCATCATGCTCAGGCTTGGCCTGAATTTGAATGAAAGGATTACCGTTTATCCCTAAATGTCAGATAGCTTTAGTCTTTTGTTGCATTTGTATAAGATTTCACTATTCATACCATGAATAGTACAATTGTAAAACCCAAATGAATGGCTGTTCTGCGTATGGCATCCAAACACATTGATGCACTGCTGCTGCGAAGACAAACACAAAACAGTAATGACACATACGGAATAATAAAAAAGAGTTTACAAACTAACAAGGTGCTGTCGTCCTTCCACCAAGCAAGATTTACAGTCCACTTTGTTCAGAAATTGTTCACCATATGGTTCTTTCAAGTGTTACTGCAATTCCTTTGGATGACAAATTTGGGCTCGTAGCAGACATGTTCGCAATGTCAGTCAGAGTTGCGTGTGTGAGTGTGAGGGTGAGGTGGAGGCGGTTGCGGTGACTGGGGTACAGGTCACTGTAACAGGGCAAGTGAAACCTTTTATTACATTTTTGTTTTTCTGCAAACAGGATGGCAGGAAGGAAGGAATGAGAGAAGGAGAGAGGGAAGGAAGGAGAGAAAGAAGGAAGGAAGGAGAGGGGAAGGGTGGGAGGAAGGAAGGAAAGAAGGAAAAAGGAAGGAGAGATAGGCAGTGGGAGGGAGGAAGGAAGGAATGAAGGGATGAAGTATAAAAGGAAGGAAGGAAGGGATGAAATAAAGGAAGGATGAAAGAAAGAAAGCACAAAAAAATATAAATAAAGGAAGTGTCTGACAGCCTTTTATGATCCCCGTTTTCCATCCCCTCGACAGACATAAACGAGTGCAAGACGGGCAGGAACAGCTGTGCCAACGACACGGTTTGCTTCAACCTGGAGGGGGGCTACGACTGTAGGTGCCCCCACGGCCACAACTGCACCGGCGACTGTATCCATGACAACAAGGTCAAACACAGTGGGCAGATCTGGGTGCTGGAGAGCGACAGGTGCTCCGTCTGTTCCTGCCAGGTGAGATGTGTGTGATTGTTTGTGTGTGTGTCTGTGTGTGTGTGTGTGTGTGTGTGTGTGTCTGTGTGTGTGTGTGTGTGTCTGTGTATGAGAGGAGAGGGGTGTGGTGTTGGACGTGGTGTGGTGGTGGTGGTGGTGGTGGTGGTGGAGGTTGTGGTGGTGGTGGAGGGGGCGGTGATGGGAGTGTGTGGTGGTGGTAGAGATAGTCTGGGTGGATGGTGGTGGTAGAGGGGGTCTGGGTGGGTGGTGTTGGTGGTGGTGGTGGTAGAGGGGGTCTGGGTGGGTGGTGTTGGTGGTGGTGGTGGTGGTAGAGGGGGTCTGGGTGGGTGGTGTTGGTGGTGGTAGAGGGGGTCTGGGTGGGTGGTGTTGGTGATGGTAGAGGGGGTCTGGGTGGGTGGTGTTGGTGATGGTAGAGGGGGTCTGGGTGGGTGGTGTTGGTGATGGTGGAGGGGGTCTGGGTGGGTGGTGTTGGTGATGGTGGAGGGGGTCTGGGTGGGTGGTGGTGGTGATGGTAGAGGGGGTCTGGGTGGGTGGTGTTAGTGGTGGTGGTGGTAGAGGGGGTCTGGGTGGGTGGTGTTGGTGGTGGTGGTGGTAGAGGGGGTCTGGGTGGGTGGTGTTGGTGGTGGTAGAGGGGGTCTGGGTGGGTGGTGTTGGTGGTGGTAGAGGGGGTCTGGGTGGGTGGTGTTGGTGATGGTGGAGGGGGTCTGGGTGGGTGGTGTTGGTGATGGTGGAGGGGGTCTGGGTGGGTGGTGGTGGTGATGGTGGAGGGGGTCTGGGTGGGTGGTGTTGGTGGTGGTAGAGGGGGTCTGGGTGGGTGGTGGTAGAGGGGGTCTGGGTGGGTGGTGGTGGTGATGGTGGAGGGGGTCTGGGTGGGTGGTGTTGGTGGTGGTAGAGGGGGTCTGGGTGGGTGGTGTTGGTGATGGTGGAGGGGGTCTGGGTGGGTGGTGTTGGTGGTGGTAGAGGGGGTCTGGGTGGGTGGTGTTGGTGATGGTGGAGGGGGTCTGGGTGGCTGAGACAGGGCGAGAAAGGGATGAGGAAGAGACCGTGAAGTTGAGACCAGTGGATCAATATGCTGAAGGTGGCATCGGCGTTGTGTAGCAACAATCGGGGTCAAGTTGTCATGTTTCTGAGTTGTTGTCTGGAAACAACAGCAGAGCCGCCCGCGCATATTCTGTCCGTATGATTCCCAGGGTCACGGTCCAGCCGGGCCCCGTAATTCAGTGTTTGGTTGCGGCCCCGTGCGGCGTGTACGGCCACGCTGAAACTTAATTACAGTAGATTAGTATCGGTGGCGAATGATCAAGCAGCATATTATTCATTCGTTTTTTTTCCAAAAGGAGCGAAACAATAAAAAAAAAGGTCTCTCTTAATTAAATGAGTCATTTTAATTGATTTGAGAGATTGAAGAGCGGACGGTTGAAATGAACCTCTCCGAGCGGTCGCGGCAAGCCGAGAGGTAAACATGTTATTGTTTTTTAGATTGAGCATGGAGGTTGGGGTGGGGGTGGGGGTGGGGGTGGCACGGCTGAATATTAGAGGGAGAGACGGATGGAGCCAAGGTCAGAAGACAAACATGTGAGATTGGAGTATCAGCTGCACTGGATGGATTGAATCTAGCATTAGTGTAATTGTTTTGTATATATATATATATATATATATATATATATATATATATGTAAACCGTGGCTTGCAGTGAATAGTGCAGCGTTGTCCAACACTACATGAGGTATGGTGAGAGAGAGAGAGAGAGAGTTAGAGAGAGAGAGAGAGAGAGAGAGAGAGAGAGAGAGAGAGAGAGAGAGAGAGAGAGAGAGAGAGGGTATCAGCATGTGAGGTATGGTCAGAGAGAGGTAGGGTTTTAGTGTGCGATGTATGGTGAGGTGAGAGGATTCACTCACACAGCCTGCAGCATAGCCTAATAACAACTTCCAAAAGCACACTGTGTGCACTCACTGTTTGTTGCGCTGCGTGTGTCTGTGTGTGTGTGTGTGTGTGTGTGTGTGTGTGTGTGAGTTTGTGTATCTGTTTGTGTGTTCCTGAGTGTACCTTTAACCTACCTTTTCTCTTGCTGTCTGGTTGTGTGTGTGTGTGTGTGTGTGTGTGTGTGTGTGTGTGTGTGTGTGTGTGCGTGCGTGCGTGTGTACATGCATGTGTGTGTGTGCATGTACGTGTGTGTGCGTGCGTGTGTGCGTGCATGTGCGTGCGTGCGTGCGTGCGTGCATGTGTGCGTGCGTGCATGTGTGTGTGTGCATGTGTTGCCCGTGTGCTCAGGCTGGCCAGGTGATGTGCCGCAGGATGGTGTGCGACTGCGACAACCCCGGCGCCGACCTCTTCTGCTGTCCCGAGTGCGACCCGCGGCGCAGCAGCCAGTGCCTGCACCAGAACGGCGTGCTCACCTACGGCAGCGGGGACACCTGGGTGGACAGCTGCCTGCAGTGCCAGTGTCTGGTAGGAGGGCCTTCTATGTGCCGCCCCTCACCATTGGCGAGAATCCTCCAATCTCACATATTCTAGCCAATGGTGAGGCGGCAGATCTGTTCGGGTGGGAAACAGATCCTTGGATGTAGCACCTCTGGTTTCCATGGCGATGAGGCCGCCCTTCATTGATGGGAGCAAACTCCCGGTTGCTAAGTTTTATAGTAAAAGGAATTATTGAATACTGAGTGGTTGTTGATCGGTATTTAACTTTAAAATGTTACTGTATGTGTATACATTCGTAAAATATGACGGATATACTATGTTGAATTGAAAGTGTTTTAAGTGAGGCTATTTAGATAAGTGGAGCACTGCAGAATTATGGGGATATCCGATACTAGCTAAGGGAGAATTCAATGTTCCCTTGACATTTTGACAAAGTAGGACATTGCAATGGGTCTTACTGCAATGGAATGGTCCTAATAGGTTATATCCCATTGAATTGCTACTCATCTAGGAAGATGGAATGGGATGGTATATATATATAAAAAAAGCCCTGGTGAATTGCCTCTGTCATTGCCATCTCATTTGCTGTGTTTTTCTCTGCTGGATGAACATGAATACATGCAATCTTGTCTCAATTGATCAGCGTATTTTGAAAAAAATCACAGTTTATGTATTGTGATGGGGTATTGTAGTGCGCAAAATATTGAAAATAAAAATTAATCTAATTGAATCAATACACCATTATCATTCAAATATACGCACAACACATATGCTGCAATGTGTATTTGCCACATGCACTACACATTGTTTAATAGCAACTATATCAGAAAGGAGCTTCTGATTGCGTCAGGAATGAAGATTTTATTCAAAGCTATTACAGGTGGGGTATGTAAATTTGCCAGAATAACGACATTTGCAATTTTGTTAGACTTTGGTTAAATTCTCATTACATAATCTTGATTGATGATACATAACACATTTTTTTTGTTTCACTGATTTCCCCCATCATCTGTATTCTTCCAATGAGCTGAGGTTGGGTCGTTCATTCTCTTGACCAATCACGTCAAAGCGCTTGAACAACTAATGAGCGACTGCTCAGGCATGTCCAACCATGGATGTGTTAAAAGAACCATTGAATTGGCTTGCATTACTTCCAAATGGCAGCTTGACTAGAACATTCACTTCCATTCTGCTGCCAATACAGCCAGGAAGCGAAGCCCAGGGCAAATTCTACATATAAAGGAAGCAGACAAGGCTTCTGAACATTCAACGAATAACGCATCCCCTTCTTATATAGATGCAGCACAAACGTTGGACCAATAGTGTTTACAGCTAAGGGTATTAAGCGTTTCCATTACTAAACCACTATATTCAGAGTTTACTCACTCAGTAACAGCATTACCGAAACAAGGTTCATGAAGATTACCACTTAAACGGTCTGGCATTCAAACCGTGAAGACAAGGATTACAATCAGAGACGGTTGTTCTTAGCAGTGCGCTGCTTTAGCCTTCTATATAATTGAACTCTTAGAAGCAGTTCCACTGAACCTGGTTCATTGTACACCTGGTTCGTGTTCGTGGAGCAACGTGAGAGAGGCTTCGTGGGCGGGGCAGAGGGACGCAGTGACACCAATAGGAGTTTAGAATGAGCTGAGCTTCTGGCCCAGCCAGATCTGTAGTATCGATTATTTTCATGTCTGCTGTGATACTGTGTGCACAACGGCGTATTGCCATTTAACTGAACCGGTTTTCTAACACATTTTCTGACGATGATGATCCATGTGGACAAAGAACAGTGCTTGGCTTCAGAGGAAGGATCCTAAACAGTGACCGTTTCAAATATAGTCAATGTTATTGGTTTTGAAAGACACGAACCAGGGACAAAAGGATTTGAGATTTGAGATAGTGATTGAATGAAAGACACAGGGAGCGTTCTGTATGAATGCGACTCGCAGAGAGGAGAAGAACAGCAATGCGAAATGATGTGTGTGTGTGTGTGTGTGTTAATGTGTTTGTGTATGCGTGTTCATGCTTGTGCGTGCATGCACATACACATTCGCCTGTGTATCTGGCGGTTGTCTGGCCGTATGCGTGCGGTGTGCCTGCGTGTAATGGCTCGATGGTGGAGCAGCACAATGAATCGTTTATCCTCTTGTTTTATGTGCGTGTTTTCAAAGTATTCCGGTGGCACCCGCAAGCGGCGACCCGTCTCTTCGTAACAAATACAATGATATTGTTGTTGCTGTTTCACCGCATTAAACAGGCCCCCGCCATGTTTGTTTTCCCTCCACTCTGATGGTCTGACCTTTTGCCATGCTTGCTCCTGCTGTTCCGACTACATACATCCGCCTCCTTGTTTCTTTAAACGGGTGATAACCGCAAAGATCTGACAAGAACACTGCAATGTCCTGCCCGGGATGCTGCCCCCTCAGACACCCCACAGCAGGGGGCAATATGTTTATTAAATGCAAATGTCAGGCACGTTACCTCTTGTTGCCTCGCCCGCTTGGACTCTACTGACATACCCGTTGGTGCTGAGGGTTCAGCACTCACAAATACGCCTCGTCACGGCTGATTCATCAGAGCCACATTACACATTTTGTTTTTTTGTCTTGCTGGAAAGGCCTCCGTCGCTTTCTCTTTCGCTCTTTCCCCCTTTCCCTCTTTCTCTCTTTCCCTCTCTCTCGCTCTCTCGCTCCCCCTCTCTTTCCCCCCCTTCTTTCCTCATGCAGACAAACTATAATAGTGCTGTGGACAGGCGTGTCACAGCTCTCCAGCTCTCCATTAGTGAATATATACTGTATGCAATAATAGTGAACGGTGGCTTCATGGCTGGAGTAGTCAGAATAAAGCCAAAATCAGACCACAGCAGCTGTTTCTGCCCATAACTTTATTGTATTACTTAAAGCAGGGCAATATGGACCCTTTAGTATCGACTCGCTGTTCCCTAGCACCCTAATCTCTCTTTAGGGGATGTCTACAGTGTACTAAATGGTATACTGAGTAAATATTGAACTCAGTGAGCGGAATCAATGTTTTGGCTCAATTTCAACTTTCTAGTGAGCATGATTGTTTACAAGATGTTTTCCGACACTACTAATATGTCAGAATGACAGATTATATATAAATAATAAAATTATAAGAGTACATTAATAAATACAAATTCATATTAGTAATTATTAATAAGTAAATAGTGAACCATTAGTAAAATTGAATTAGAGTAAATATTGACGGAAGCCCATTGGTCCAAAATAGCTCTGGTTCTCGCTCTGCCTGAGGCTGTGGTTCGCTCTGACTGACGCTGGGGTTCTCTCTCACTCTTTGAGGCTGTGGTTCTCTCCCATTTTGAGGCTTGGGCTCTCTCTTCCTTTTTGATGCTGTGGTTCTCTCTCCCTTTTTGAGGCTGTACTTCTCCCTTTTTGAGGCTGTGGTTTTCTCCCTTTTTGAGGCTCTAGTTCTCTGCTTTCTTAAGGTGGGGGGCTTTATGACTGAGGCTGTGGTTCTCTATCTGACTGAAGCTGTGGTTCTCTCTCTCTCTCTCTCTCTCTCTCTCTCTCTCTCTCTCTCTCTCTCTCTCTCTCTCTCTCTCTCTCTCTCTCTCTCTCTCTCTCTCTGGCTCTGTGTCTCTGACTGAGGCTGTGGTTTTCTCTCCGTTTCTGAGGCTGTGTTTCTCTCTGACTGAGGCTGTGGTTCTCTGACTGACGCTGTGATTCTCTCCGACTGAAGCCATGGTTCTCTGTGTGACTGAGGCTGGTCTCAGACTGTTGTTGGCATGGATACATGTCAACAACAGCAGGAGCCCAAGGACGCAGTCAAGGCTGTCGCAGCAGTGTAGCACTCACAGAGGCTGTGACATGCATGCACAAATGCACACACACACACACACACACACACACACACACACACACACACACACACACACACACACACACACACTCACACACACACACACACACACACACACGCAGCACTTCTCATACTAGTATGAATAAATACACACATGAACACACACACACACACACACACACACAGAGAACCTCCTATGCATGTAAGGATACACACATAGACATGTTCACATACACATAAACACACATACTCACATACACAAACACACACACATACAGACACAGTGAGTGTAGAGCAGCACTCCAGCAGGCAGGAGAGAAGAATGGTTTTGTGCGGTGGAGGTGCTCTGCTAGTGTGACAGGAGTGGGAAATGAACCTTGAATGCTTTCACACTCGGCAGAACCAATGTCTGTTCACGGCTCCGTTGCTGCTTCTAGAATATATCTGCACGCCTAGATGGAAAGCCCTCCAGGCCCACCTACACAATGGCTTGGAAATATGAATAGGATCTTCTGTGTACTTGCAAACAGCTCCTGTTTTTCTTAGTATCTTATAGTGGGGTATCTTTGGCACAAACCTTGAAAGAGGTAGTACGCAATTCACTTTAAAAATACTTTCATAAACCGTATTCGTGGTCCTTGTAACAGAACAATCCCCGCCATACAGCAGAGAGCCTGTCTTCCTGGCTTGGGGGGTATGGGGGGAAAGATCGGATCTCGAGGGAGTTTCCGTTTAAAATGTTTACCCACTAGAATGTAACAGTGAGTAACAACAGTGTGTCTGTATTTCATTGCCCGCCTAATTTACTACGACTCTTCTGAAATGCTGACCTAGACGATTTTCAGTGATATTAAATACCCCCAGTGGGACACTTGCTTCGTGTGTGTGTGTGTGTGTGTGTGTGTGTGTGTGTGTGTATAGATGCGTGTAGGTTTATGCAAGTGTTTTGTGTTGGATTTCAAGGCACACACATTCATGAATTCATGAATGTGTGTGACTTCCAGATTGCCAATACGGGGTGTGTGTGTGTGTGTGTGAGACAGTCAATATGTATTTGTGTGTAAATGTTTATATTTATCTCGCTACATAAGCTTTGTATTAGACGGCAGGTGTCAGTCAAATATTGCTCGCGTGGCATTTAGCAGAAGCGGACAAGTTGCGATCGTACTTTCACGTAGCTGTCGGCTGCCATCATATTTCAAAATACGCGGGAGAGGGTGTGAGTTCCACCATGCCAGCTGTGAGAAGAAGGTTAGCAGAGTTGAAGTGGCTGCTTCACACCAGGGAAAGGCTGGCAGACAAACAAACACCCGTAGAAGTGCCGTAAACACTTCATAAATTGTAAGTAAATAGTGTCCGTGACACTCTTTTAACACTCCCACTAGTTCCCCCTGTAGCGTATTGGTCGTCACAGCGCAGCTCAGGATTCTTATCAATGTATGTTGTGACGCTTCTTGCTTTGAGTACACCTTTTCATGTCCTGTGTTTGGGAGGACTGTAATGGACAGAACAATGTAAATTTGTTCAATATAATACATATTTTGAATGTCACATGCCATTGAACTAAAAGCGCGTGTTGATAGGTATTTGCTGAAGCAAACTACTGTATATTCAAGCACATACCACAATGTTGCAGGCGTCAAGGTTCGTGTCACAGCAGAGAGTTTCAGATGTTGAATATCTGATCGGTAGGAACAGTTCACTCAGCCGGAAACGGTTCGCTCCAGCCAAAAATGTTAAATTTCTTGTCCAAACATACGGGCGTGGCCATCTAAAAATGGTAACGAGTCGATGAAGAAGGACGAATGGAAGGAAGGAAGCTGCCTACATTACCAGAGGATTTTATTGTCTCTATCTCTTCTGTCATTCTTTGAACAACAGTTTTCTTCTCCATGAAGGGATGATGAGGCAGTCCTACCAGGAATATTACTCGCTGTCAGGAGAAATTATGTACATATGCAAAGACATTCTTTGGCTTTGGCAATTTCGAAAAATCTCTCTTCCAACTTTTGTTTTGTTATCAACTATCTTTCTATCCACCCATCTACTGTATATGTTTGTCTGTCTGTCTATTCATATATCCTTTTGCTCACCTAATGTTTTCTCCCCCACTCTCTTTCTCACCCCTTCCTCTATCTCCCCCTCCCCCCCTTTCTCTCTCTCTCACTCTGTCACTCTTTCTCTCTCTCTCTCTCTCCCTGCCTCTCTCCCCCACCCTCTTTATCTCTCCTCTCTGCCCCCTACCATTCTCTCTCCCCCCCTCCCTCTCCCTCCTTCCCTCCCTTTCTCTCCCATTCCCCCTCCCACCCTCCCTCTCTCTCCCACCCCCCCCCCCCCCCCCCCACACCCCCCCCCCCCCCACCCCCACCACAGCAGGGGCAGGTGGACTGCTGGCCGCTGTCGTGCCCGCCCGTGGACTGTGAGTTCACGGCGGTGCCGGAGGGCGAGTGCTGCGCCCGCTGCGTGACCGCGCCCTGCCAGGCCGACTCGGTCCGCAATGACATCACCAAGACCTGCACGGACGAACACAGCATCCCCCGCTTCAGCGGCTCGTCCTGGGTCAAGCACGGCACCGAGTGCACCCTCTGTCAGTGCAAGGTGAGACCCCACGCCTCACCGCCACACCACCCACACACCCACACCCCCCCCCCCCCCCCCCCCCTCCCCCACCACTACGCCTACATCCCACAACCACTCCTCAGTGACCTTCGCTGACCAGGGTCAGAAATGAACTTGGGCTTGAACATTTTTGAATTACCCTTGAAGATAGGTTGACCGTGTGGTTTTAAATTTTCCCAGAAAATAAAAACGTGTGTTTGTTTTATGTTGCAATGCGGGTATTTCCCAGTATTTGAAAAGATGGCGCTGGAAGTTATCCAAAATGCCTCCAAAAGGAGGTTTAAAAAAGGTAAATTTCCTAACCTGCCACTGACCTCCCTAGTTTAGTGAACCTATCTGCAGGCACAACCTGGCTGGCAGGAGCCCACTGAGAGGTGGAAGTGGAAATGGAAACTGTGATTTTGTACTTTGAGAGTTATTGGAACAGTTTAGAAACCGAGATAAAGGAAAAAAAATACATTTTGACCTTTCACATTTGTATTCCTGGTAGGGTATAGCTGCTTTGGCTCTGATGTTGTACAAAATGGCATCGGGGGATGGGAAGGGAGGGGAGGGGGGAAGGGGGTGGGAAGGATTTGTAAATGTCATGTTAAAATGTTGAGCCGAGGAGTGCCGCAAGAGTTGTGCCTCAGGTTAATGTCTCTGTGAATATTCACTCTCTCCCTCTCCCTCTCCCTCTCCCTCTCCCTCTCCCTCTCCCTCTCCCTCTCCCTCTCCCTCTCCCTCTCCCTCTCCCTCTCTTGCTCTCTTTCCTCCCCCTGTCTCCCCTCTCTCCCTCACTTTGCTCTCGCTCTTTCTTCCCCCCTCTCTCTCTCACCTCTCTCCCTCACTTGCTCTCGCTCTCCCCCCCCCCCCCCCCCCCTCTCTCCGGCCTCTTAATGCCCTCTGCAGAACGGACACATCTGTTGCTCAGTGGATCCCATGTGCCTCTAGTGGCGGTGCATCGGTAGGACGACCGTGTGTAAAACAAGAAGAAGGGAACAACAGCTTTGACATGTTTCCTCATGTGTTTTTTTTTTGTATATCGGCAGATCATTTCGAAACATTGGTTTTAGCCTGCCTGCTTTAGCTTTGTCACATTGTTTCACGCTTGCCAAAATCCGAAATCGATGCGAGAATCTTTGACTTTTAAATGCTTTTCATGTGACTTTTGAAACTGTTTATTTCTCTCTTTTTTTCCCTGTTCGTTAGCACATGTCTTTCCGTCACCTTATGGTGAGACTCGTGTGCCACCTGGTACCGCTAATGGGGTTAAACAAATGCTCCTTGATTTGTTTACAGATTCTCCTTGAGCCCGGGTGTGCAACCTTGAATACTCTTTATACCAAATGTCAACACGTTTTCATACCGAACAGATGACGGACTACATTTCCCATGAGCCCACTCTTTGTTTGGCCTCACTGACCAGTGTCTAAGTACCACCTCTCTCTCTCCTCTCCACTCTGCATCATCTGCAACGTGACGCTGTAAGATTTTACTATTACTGGCATGACTGTGCTCGATGTCTTGTCATGATTTTTGCTGATTTTGAAACATAAAAAATTCTCAATAATAATGATAATAAATTAGACCGTTCAGAGTAAGTTTCCGTTGCCACATGTACAACAATATTGTCTATATTATATGTGGTGCTCTGTAGCTTTTTGTTCCTTTTTTCAAATTTATTTCCAAAAGCTTGTAATTGTGTAATGGTGAAAATAAAGTATTTCCATTTACATTAAAAGAGGTCAATCATCCGTTTTTTTTCCCCCACTCAAGATAAGGTGTTAAACTTTTTGCACTCACCAAAAACACTTCATCGTGTTGTCCCTTATATAAATGCTCTTCTTTAATATCACACATCTCGCATTCCTATTGCAACTTAATCGTAATGTGCACACTCTCGGACATCTAATGAGTTTGTATATAGGGACCCCTGGGAAATTAATACTAAAACTATAGTGATTATGGTGAGTTATCTGTTGGGAATTAATCAGCAGAATGGAAGGATGATTCCTCACTGAGACGATCCATTCAGCATGTAAAAGATATGCGCATTGAACTGAGCATGTCACTGGCCTTGAGTGCGCTGAGAGGAACGTGTTGAATTGATTGACACTTGTCGTCTATTGACTAAACAAGCCGCAGATGAAACTGGAGTTATAATCATTGGTGGATGGGGTTTCGAAGTCTTGTCATTTCAAACATTTGGGGATTATTGACTTTTCTTGACTTCTAGACATCTAGACAAAAGCTATGATCTATATTGAATCATGCAAATTAAGTAAAACATTCTAATTCAAATGAAATTTGTATTTTTCACGTGGACATTCTTATCCGACGTGGCAATTGAAACTGAAATAAGGCAGTGTATCATGGATTTGAACACAAATCCATATTAGCACATTTTTTACCAAGTAATGTTGCTTTATACATCGGTATGTTTGGCTCTAAATTCATTCTTATGATTGGTTGTATTCTTCTGTTGACAGGACAATGCAAGTGCCTGACTCCAACAATATGCAATAGATAAATAAGGGATAGTGAAATAATTTATAAAAAAATATAAGAGGGTAATAAATTAAACCATTTTAGTGTCATTGAACTGTAGCATGGACAAGCAGTGCAGACTTAATTTATGATGTCTACAACAGTCCTTCTTCTATAGCGTATACCTGGGGAAAGCTGGGATAACAGCAGAACTCTATTTCCCTACGGTGTACCTTGTCTCCCCCCAGCCACTCCCATTAACAAACACACAGCGTCATTTAAACCCATTTATATTCTGGCTCAATCTGCCTCACCCCCGAACTCCAGAAGTTTCCGATGCATCCATCACTTAGCACTTTTTAGGTTACACTTAATTTGTTAATTCAGCCCTTTATTGTATCTCGAAGAGATCGTTGACCACGAGTCCTCATTTACAACGGTGTACAGTTAAAGGTGAAATAAAAATAAAAATGCTAATGATAAATAAGAACAGTTATAATTTTCATAAATAATAACAAAATCTCTCTCTCTCAAATGAGAGAGAGAGAGAGAGAGGGGAGAGAGAGAGGGAGAGAGAGAGAGGGGAGAGAGAGAGGGAGAGAGAGGGAGAGAGAGGGGAGAGAGAGAGAGAGAGGGAGAGAGAGAGCGTGAGCGAGAGAGAGAGAGAGAGTGCGAGAGAGCAGAGCTAGGTGGGCGTGGTACTGTGGACCAAGCTGCTCTGTGCTGCCATAAACAGCCTGGCAAGGGCACCATCTGTTCCGGCCCAGGTCCAGTGGCTCCTAGGAGCTGGTGGCAAGAGGCCAGTGGGCACCTGTGTACTGGTGGCCCAGGGGGGGGACGGGGACGGGGGGGACGGGGTGGCTCGTCTGACTCCAGCTGGTTCCTAAATGTCCAATTTTCTGTGGCAGCGCTGAAACCAGCAGCAACAGATGTCTGGAGCGACGGGGGGGGGGGGGGGGGGGGGGGGGCACTTTGCTGCCTGTCCTATATTCAGTGTGTGGTTTTAGAATTTTTTTCGAGAGATGCCCGTCTGCGGTTGTTTATGAACGAGGGCGGTTTAGAAGCACAGGTCAATGTCAACACACACACGATGAACGGGACGGCTTTTGCACTCGTACGCATTGTGGTTGTCGGGTTCTAATTATGACTTTTCTGCAACCTTCCAATGTTCTGCTGACTACACAAGGGCCAAGGGAAATTCTGCCCGGCGTTAAAATATGTATGTATCAAGTATGAAAAAAAAAGAAGAAAGAAAGCAAAATGTGAAATATGGAGAAAAACTCCATGTCCACGATAGCAAGCAGAAACCTGAAGCCTTTAAATATTCATGAGAAATTTGGTTAATATGCTGGTCTAGAAGTATCTAGACTCGATTTAGGAAGTCCTCCACTATACGCAGGCCGGTTTCATAATGTAAATGTCAGGATCCTAGTATCTATCTCTTCATCACAGCTCTTCTCTATAACTCTATAGGTGAAAACCTGAAAGGTGAAGTTGCATGTGAAAACCAGAACACTGGCTCGAGAATTGGATCCTTGAAAATTACGGGGAAAAACGTTGCCATTGAGATTGTGTCTATGTGAGTTTACAGGATTATTTAACATGGTATGGGCTGTTTTTTTTATTTTTACAAAACCACAACATTGCTGCTCAATGCAGCAATACAGCAGTCACACACATTCAGCACTTAAACGCCTGCACTTGATTGGTTGATCTGAGTAAAAAATGTGATGGGGTGAACAAGGGGTGAACGTATTCTGTCCATTTCCTGGTCTAGGGGGGAAGGGACACTGTTTGTGGGTGGATGTTCTGAGGATAATGCTCGAGTGGTCCTTGTTTTGCCATCAGAGTGCAGTGCCAGGAATTGGAAGATGAAATTCCATGTTTCCTGCAACAGACATCATTGCTGGCCTTTGGTTTTGGCCTCGGGAGAGAGAGACAGAGAGAGAGAGAGAGAGAGAGAGAGAGAGAGAGAGAGAGAGAGAGAGAGATCTGTTGGCTGAACTTCACACGGCTGAATGAGAAGAAGCTGTGGTCTTTGTGCTGTGCCCACAGAGCTGCCCCCTCAGGAGGAGATGGACCTGATCTATTGTTCTCATGGGAGAGGGAGCACCGGTATACTAGCGGTTGAATGGCCTCCTCTCCTATTGGATGATATTGTCTCCTATTGGTTGATCTTGTCTCCTATTGGTTGATCTCGTCTCCTACTGGATGCTCTCATTACCTATTAGATGGTCTAGTTTCCTATTCGTATTGGATGCTCAAGTCTCCTACTTGTGTAGTCTTTTGGTTGAAATGGCAGAGGAAAATAGCTCCCATGAGAGATTGTCCTTCGATGAGAGATGGCATTTTGCTTCCATCCCATGTAGTCTGTGATCCCCGCAACCCTTTTTGAAGATGTTGATGAATCAACCCTCGGGGCCACGCAACATGGGTACATGAGGCCCCAGCCATTCCAAACAATATTGAAGCTCAGTCTTTGATGCGCTCTCTCAATTACAGCCCGGTTCCCGGCGACAAAAATCAATATCTCATCTCTCCGCCCAATGGTACCACTTGGACGGGACCCTTAGGTCCCGCCGGGAGACACACAGCGAAGGAATCCTGAGCTGGGCTTGTGGTTCTCCGTTGTTAGATATTTCATGTTATACATACATTCAGTTTGTGGGTGTTTATACACCCTTGTCTGGATTGATTTACCACCAAGGTTGAATGTTTGGGGTAGGAAGTCTGAAGGCTGGGTCCAGGGTCATCCCCTGGGACAATGGATCGGCTGTTATCTACATATTCACAGTGTGTGTGTGTGTGTGTGTGTGTGTGTGTGTGTGTGTGTGAATGCATGTGTGTGTGTTTGTGTGTGTGCATGCATGTGTCTGTGTGTGGGTGTGTGTGTGCATGCAAGTGTGTGTGGGTGTGTGTGTGTTTGTGTGTGCATGCATGAATGCATGTGTGTGTGTTTGTGTGTGTCTGTGGGCATGGATTTGGTGTCTGCTATTTATCAATATTGTGTGTGTGTGTGTGTGTGTGTGTGTGTTGTGTTGTGTAAAAATGCAGTTCGACAGTAGCAGTACAGTAGCAGTACATCAAGTTTAAAAAGACACATACGGTGTCTGTTGAAGGACACATCACCCCAAGTAGCGATCAACTCTTACTGACATTCTGACAGAAAGTCTATTGGTCTTCGACTCATGTTTCTGACACTTGATTTATTTGTACATATCTAGGCCTTGCACATTTTATTCTCCCGCAATTTTAAAGACAAGACAAGATACGACTTTATTAATCCCCGATGGGAAATGAGAGTGTCACATAAGAAAATCCAAGTAAAACATTTGGTTTTAATAAAAAAGAAGAAAACACAAAAGATATACAGGAAAATATGAATATACACAATACGAGTAGTGGAAATGTAGATGCAAAAATGTTGAATAACGTAATGTGAAATGTGTACATGCATGTGTTTGTTGTACCTGACATAAAGAAACTGGACACAGGTGCCCTAGCGATGGGTGTTTTCATGAGGCCAGCGTCCTCTGAGTGCAGAGAACACATGCGAGTGTCCTTGCGTAGATAGTATCGTTACCCTCGGTATCATCCATATTAATTAGGTTGGCAGCTGCACAAAGCTGTGCAGTTGCCTGGCAACTGTATTCTTAGCATTTAGAATTTATATATGATGTATATGTTAACTCAAACTTTCTGAACCACGCTTCGGGTCAAGAGTTAAGGAAACTAAATACCTTCATGTGACTCGATGTCACATCAATATAACCTGTTTTCATTATATTTATGTTATTTGTAGCAAAGGACTTGGCTTCCTCACTTGGATGTGCCGTAATGTTTGCTATGAGTAATGATAGTAACTGAAATGATAAAGATCAACAGAGTGGGGGGAACCTTTTTAATTAACAATACAATAAAGCAAAAACATCACAATATCCTTAATATCCTCCTCCTAATCACCGAGTCGCTTATTCGTTTGGGTTGGCCTGTTCCATATCCGCTGTAATCTCACAAAGCAATCACCAAAATGAACCAGTAAAGCAGCACACGCTTGTGTTGTAATGACTTCTCTGACCTGCGAGGTGTAATAGGATGATTACAGAAGCAAAGACTGCTGCAATGACGCTAAGTAAGCTGACCTCTTCACAAAAACACTGACACTCTACAAACAAGTGTGATTGTGGGGCGCTGAACACCAAGCAAAACTATAGTTACATTGACACACACATGCATGCACACACACAGATATACACACACACATGAACACACAAAGGCCCACATTATCAATGACACAAAATGTAAAATACATTAAATTAAAAGACAACACAATTTTGGTTTTCACAAAATACTAAATCTATATTTGACCTCTTTAAACTGTGACCCTGCCATATTACTGATGCTAGCAGATAGCATAGCAATAGCAAGGGTACAAAGCTAACGTGACATTTCTTTGACCAAAAATGTATCTGGTTTCATGCAGCAGGATTGTTTTACATTTAAATGTTCAGCAATGAAGAACTACACATTTTAATTGCAGAGCAAACAAACAAAAAATCGGATCAAATGTTTCAATACAACCAAAGAAGAAGTTTCTGCTTTTGGGTGAATGGAAATCCTGAGCCTTTGAGCCATCTTTCCGACGTTAGCAGCCAACGTGTGCCAAGAAATAACGTCATTACGCAGTACAAGCAATCATGACATAGTTTGTTTGTTAATTACAGACGGCTGGTTATTATCGTTCCAACTGACAATATAAATACAGGCACCACTCAATTTACACAGGTGTTCCTCGTCGTGTCGTTTCAACCAGAGGGATACAGAGAAGAGGAGAGAGCAAGACATCAGTTGATTATGCGAGTTCACACATTAATATCATAAATTCAATCAAACGTTCCGATGAGGTAACCGTTGTCCATGTAGAATAAGAAAAGAAACCCAAACACACACACACACACAACACAACACACAGTACACCGTTATTCTGGCTATAACAATATAAGATGGTCAGGTTATGTTGTTTTGTTGTTGTGTTCATTTTGTTGTCTTTCTTCATGAAATATCAAGGCACTGATGTTACTGTAATAGTGGTCTGGTACACTGAGACCACCACTTTGGAAATGCTTCTCTGGTATAGGCACAAAATAGTTATACGTTAACAAATCTTATTTATGAAATCCTAAAATGGAGCGAGCACCACATCAATCAAGGTTTGCTATCTGAGTTTTCCATTGTGGATCTTTTTATTGTTTGTAGGAAGTTTAAAAAGACAGTTTGAATTAAAAAAGTTAGAAAAACAACTAACATGAGCCGTCCAACGACTGTCAGTGGTGGGTTGTCAATGGGGATTGTTACACATACAGAGTTTCTTTGTTATTCGAGGGGGGGGGGGGGGAGGAGGTTTGTCCTCATTGGCTCAACCTTTGTTCATTCCGACCGTGTCAGTGCGGGTCGGCACCACCGCTGCAGTCACCGCGTACCTCTGGGCCGTGTTCATCACGGTTCTACACTAGGATCCAGAGAGTCCACCGCGAGACCGCTCAACCGTACCGCGGTAAAAAAAAAAAAAAAACGGTTCTGGTCCGGCTCCAGTTCTCACGAGAACTCACAGGGACGGGGGTTCGTGGACGTCGAAGGGGGTCGCCGGTTCCCCTTCCGCGGGTTCGTCGATCACCACGCTCGGGTGATCGACGGACTCTTGGGTCGTCTCCACGGAGATCAGCGAGGCCGAGTTGGTGGAGGGACTCGCGCCCCCGAAGCGATGCCCGTCCACCGAGAGCAGCATGGGCGTCCCGGCCTTCCTCAGCCCGTCGCCCATGGTCACGGCGACCTCCTCCGGCGTGACGCCCATCTCCTTGCTGTACTCGGACGGCGACTTCCTCTTGATCCGCTCGTAGTTCTGGTCCTGGCTCTGGGGGATGGTCTCGCTGTCCTGGAAGCGGCCCAGCAGCCACACGAAGAAGCCGAAGAGGGCGAAGGCGGCCAGGCTCGGCACGAAGGCCAGGCACTTGACGTCCAGGCTGGCTCCCACGTAGCGGCTGTGGAGGAACATGTCCCGCTGCACGTACGTCTGGTTGGTGGCCGGGTCCGTGTTGCTGGAGCGCCACGCGTAGGTCAGCGTGCTGCGGTTGAAGTGGGCCAGCGTGTCGGGCTCCTCCACCGTGTAGATCTTCTCCCCGGGGCCCACGTACTGGCCGTACTCGTAGGGCTTGTAGAAGATCTGGTTCTTCCACATGTTCAGGTCCAGGATGAGCACCAGGAAGATGATGCCGTAGTTGAACCACTTGCCTGGGAGGGGAGGAGGGTGGGGATTGGTTATATGTGCGACTTAACAAAATCAAACTCACCGTTGTATCACATAATCATTTACCATTCAGCAGATGCTTTCAGTGAAATTTCTTTTTAGATGCATGTCATTAATGAGCAGGTAAGGAATTAAAGCATCTTGCTCAAGGATGTCTACAGGTAGACTGCAGGCATTGGGGTTCTAACCCAGGTTAGGCAATCCAACACAGTAAAATCACTATCATGCCCCCCCATGAGTTTCCTAGTTATGGTCCATTTGCCGTCCTTAAACCTTCCTTTGAGCTGGATGTGAACGAGTGACCTCAGGGCCGACAAATATCCTCTACCAACTGAGCTGGTCGAAGGTCTACAATGGAAGGGGGTGGAGGATTAAAACGGACAAAGAGGGTGAATTCACACATACCCACTCCCTGTGGTGGCGGTGTGAGGGACGTGGAGATGGATTCGGTAATCAAACGCAGCGTGCTCTCTCCTGCCTCATATGAGCGCTATATTGAAAGCAGTGGGAGTGTTTGCAGGTGAGAGATCCTCCGGGGGGCTCCCCTGTGGCGATCACTGAGACACACGCCATCTGCTGGCGTCAACCAATCTACTCTCTCTCTCTCTCTGTCACTCCACCTCTGTATCTCTCTTTCTCTCTCTCCCCCTCTCTCTCCCCTTCCGTATCTCTCTCTTTCTCTCTCCCCCTCTCTCTCCCCCTCCCTCTCTCTCTCCCTCTCTCTCCACCTCTGTATCTCTCTTTTTCTCTCTCCCCCCTCTCTCTCCATCTCTCTCTCTCCCTCTCTCTCTCCCTCTCTCTCCCCTTCCGTATCTCTCTTTCTCTCTCCCCCCTCTCTCTCCCCCTCCATCTCTCCCTCTCCCCCTCCATCCCTCCCCTTCCGTCTCTCTCTCCCCCCTCCCTCTCCCTCTCCTCTCTCTCTCTCTCTCTCTCTCCCTCTGAGATAGGTCGCTAAAAGGCTTTTAGTTCGACCGATCACGTGCTGCTCAAGCCATTTCCATAATGATTAATGGTACGATGCAACGCGTTGGGGTTAACCCCCGCGCTCGAGCCGGTAAGCGAATTGACTTCGGAACGGTGTGCCCTGAACAACCGTGGGCACGACTGCAGAGCAGTGCGTGAGTGGAAAAAAACACTTGGATCCATTTTAAAAACCGCCCACCGACTGGCTGGCTGACATCAGGTGTTACATCAGGTCTACACGTGTCAAGGAGAAAGCATGAAGGAGAAGGACGATGAGCGCTTAGATAACACCTGAACGCCACATCGTCACACCAGAACTGTCTTGGTTCGTGGCCATTGAGGTGGAACCCTTCGTTAAAACAAGATTAATCCAAAACAAGACACCTGCCTGTGATGTGGTACTCTCCCCTACCTGTGATGTGGATGTGGTGCTCTCCCCTACCTGTGATGTGGATGTGGTACTCTCCCCTACCTGTGATGTGGATGTGGTACTCTCCCCTGCCTGTGATGTGGTACTCTCCCCTGCCTGTGATGTGGTACTCTCCCCTACCTGTGATGTGGTACTCTCCCCTACCTGTGATGTGGTACTCTCCCCTGTCTGTGATGTGGTACTCTCCCCTACCTGTGATGTGGTACTCTCCCCTACCTGTGATGTGGTACTCTCCCCTACCTGTGATGTGGTACTCTCCCCTACCTGTGATGTGGTACTCTCCCCTACCTGTGATGTGGTACTCTCCCCTGTCTGTGATGTGGTACTCTCCCCTACCTGTGATGTGGTACTCTCCCCTGTCTGTGATGTGGTACTCTCCCCTACCTGTGATGTGGATGTGGTGCTCTCCCCTACCTGTGATGTGGATGTAGTGCTCTCCCCTACCTGTGATGTGGATGTGAAGCTCTCCCCTACCTGTGATGTGGATGTGGTACTCTCCCCTACCTGTGATGTGGATGTGGTACTCTCCCCTACCTGTGATGTGGATGTGGTACTCTCCCCTACCTGTGATGTGGATGTGGTACTCTCCCCTACCTGTGATGTGGATGTGGTACTCTCCCCTACCTGTGATGTGGATGTGGTACTCTTCCTTGAAGATGCTCTTGCAGACTGGCAGCTTGACCTTCACCTGCGTGGTGGACATCCCTGGCAGGTTCATGTCCAGGTCACCCATGAAGTGTGGAAACTCCCAGTCCTGAGGTGCAGCAAGTGTATGGATTATATACACATTACTTTAATTGCACACACACACACACACACACACACACACACACACACACACACATCAACAGAAACACACATACACTTAAAGACATCCATGCACACATACACACATTACATACACACGTGCGTGCACACGTGCACTAATAGAAACATAGATGCATAAAATTACACACACACTCACAAAAACACACACACACACACACATGCACACACACACACACACTCACACACACACGCACACACACACACACACACACTAACTCATCCATGCACATTAACACACATAAACCGCTGAGGAGGAATGAGAGGCCATAGCTACAATCTATTGATACTCTCTAAGTCCTGAGGAGACAGCGGACAGACTAAGCCCGAGTTACACTCCTGTGTCCCCTGGTTGGAGTTTGTCACAGCTTGACAAGAGGTCAACCGGGGTGAGCTCAAATGGCAGCCATGGGGAGAGAACTGACATGTTCACACGTCAAAACAAATCAAGCGTCCCCAAACTGACAGGCGGGTAGATGGGGAGGATACACTGTCCTTATGTCTGTTCTTCATTTGCAATTGACCGCAGCGGTGTGCACACATCTGCATGTGTATTATAACACACCTACACCAAAACACACAAGGGCACACACACACTCGCGCACACACATGGATTGTTTCACTATTGTATTCTTGTTTTAGTCTACATTTCTCTTTTAAATTATGGTATTTCATTAATTGTCATTTAAATGTCCTTCAACTGTGATTATGTGTTTTCCTGCCTTAGTAAAGCACTCTGAATAGCCTTCGTCATGGCATTCATTTAACTTAAAAATAAATGCTCCTTCTTAAGATAATCACCATTGTATCAGGTAGCAGGAAAGAAAGTCGTCTACTCATCTAATACAATGTAAAGAACGGACCAAAATGAATCCATAGCCACACCATTGACACACAAAACACCTGTCATTTCTCTCGCCCATCCCATAACTTGCCCTCTGCGGTTCTACGTTGACTCTGTGGTGATCCAGAGTGGTCCATGATCCAAGCTCCGTGATGATCATAAAAGAGACCCCCCCTCCCTTGATGTTAATGAAACACCCCCCCCCCCCCCCCCCCCCACACACACACACACACACTGGCCCCCCCAGTCTCCCTGGCATAGTTAGCTGCTGAGGTAGCAGGAGCAGACGTGACATTTAAACTGCTCGTTCCTCCTTACCGCCGCGATAATGAGTCTCTCGGAATATCTCAACCGCCGGGTAATTATGCGTGTGCGTGTAATCTGTGCGTATGGGCGTGTAGATTGGAAAAGGAACATGAAAAAAAACGTGTGTAATGGACAAAGAGGCAATAGTGGAATCGAATAAAAGTCTCTCTCTTTTTCTCTCTCCTCACACTATCTCTTACTCTCTATCTCCCCCCTCCCACTATCTTATCTCTCTCTATCTCTCTCTTTCACACACACGCGCGCGCGTACAGAGACACGTACACTGGCCCTGAAATATTGCATTCAATTAAGTTATCCACGATAATTATTCTGCGGCTAACATACATATAAAGCAGAACATTGCTTCAAGTGTAAAAAAAATTAAAAAAAGATGCTGCAGAGAATCACAGCCAATCAAATGCTACTTATCCCATGCTTGAGAGCAGCAGTACAGCGCAGGTCACTAATTGGTTCATTAATAATATGGAGAACAAACACTCCTGTCTTTTGTCTTGTGAGAAGAGGTGAGATGATTCCAGTGGGCAATTCTCAGAGCGAAAGGTGAGGATAGAGAACCGCTCGGACATGTTTTTAATGACGAATCCCAAGTGGGTTGGGTTTAGCGGCCTAGAAATGCCATATAGCGGTAGGCTAACGGAATTCATAAATAACGGCGGGCATGTGCGCTAGCCATACAGCGCGGCGGGGACGGGGACGGGGACGGGATGCGCATGGGGGTTGAGGCTGGGGATTGAGACAGGCGAGGCCGTGTGAGATGGAGGACCGATGGGCGGGGTCAAGGATGAGATGCTATAGGAGCGCTTTGAGGTCCCTTGGCAGGGTCAGGGGGACCCGGCAGAAATGCCAGAATATCCCGCGGGGTCACGGTACTTGAACGCATCATGGCGCCATGACACGCTGAGGCTTGGAGGCTCGCTATGGTCATATTCTTTTTTATCAACAGGTAAATATTTAACTATAAAGTATTGTTAAAAACCATGCTAGGTTGCTTTAGAGAAAGGCCTGCATCTCTCTCTCTGTGGACACATTAACTGTAACCGTATTTTTTCAGAGGAATACATTTGAGAGAAAGAAAAATGCAGTTGAAAATAAGTTCAAATAGTGATGTGGGGGGGTAATTTCATTGTCACAAGAAACCTCCCAAAAGATGTTAAAAGATTCCAAAAGCAAAGGAGGTTCCACTAATCTGTTATGTAAATCTATGCAAATTCTAAGACGGTTTTCATGAGGTCCTTAAGACAAGAGTGTGTGTTTGTTGTAAAACCAGATTGTGTGTTTGTTGTAAGACCAGAGTATGTGTTTGTTATAAGACACTATTGTGTGTTTGTTGTAAGACCAGATTGTGTGTTTGGTGTTAAAACCAGATTGTGTGTTTTTATAAGACAAGAGTGTGTGTTTGTTATAAGACCAGAGTATGTTTGTGTTAGAAGACCAGAGTGTAAGTGTGTATGCGTTATAAGACCAGTGTGTGCATGTGTGTGTGTATATTATAACACCAGTGTGTGTGTGTGTGTGTGTGTGTGTGTGTGTGTGTGTGTGTGTGTGTAGCTCTCCCAAGCGGCTGCAGTGTCCTGTAGGTAATTAGCATAATCAGACGAGTAGAAACATACATTTAGGATTCTACTAAACATTAGTCTGCTGCCACGGACGCGTCCTCTAATACGCACCAACCAGGCCATCGCGCGACCTGCTCATCACGCATTTGGAAGGGGGCGGTTTAATTAGGCAAGCATTCAAATCGCACACGCGCCACTGGTTGACCCTTCTGGCTCCAAAATAGCCACTTGACAGCATCTATGTCTCTCTCTTTCTCTTTCTCTCTCTCTTTCTCTTTCTCTCTCTCTCTCTCTCTGTCTCTCTCTCTCTCTCTCTCTCTCGCTTTCTCTCTCTCTCTGTCTCTCTCTCTCTCCCTTTCTCTCTTTCTCTATATATATGTATCTCTCTCTCTCTCTCGCTCTCTCTCTCGTCCCCATTTGGTACATATGTGTTTTTCCTCCACTTCATAAAAACAGATCTCCATATTCATAAGGCACTGACACTGCCTTTATGGATGTATGCTCTCCTGAGGGAGAGAGACATCCAGTAGAATAGAGAGAGAGAGAGGAAGGAGGAGAGAGACATTAGGAAACACTCCAAGCTTATGAAGTCATCATAGATATGAAAAACAAGAAGAAAGCGTTGCTCTTTAGAGAGGAAGAGGAGGAAGGCTTGTACAGCGAGGAAGGACTGCGGCATTGGATGAAGGGGCTTCACTGCACGCAGATGCCAGATCTAAAAGCGTTTTGTGTGTGTGTGTGTGTGTGTGTGTGTTATTGCTGTCTGACTGCGATCTCTGCCGCATTGCCCCATTGATAAAGACAGGAGGCAGAGAGAGGGGTGGAGGAGTTGGAGAGAGAGAGAGAGAGAGAGAGAGAGAGAGAGAGAGAGAGAGAGAGAGAGAGAGAGAGAGAGACAGAAAAGGAGGGAGCGGAAAAGATTGAGGGAGCGTGAGGCAATGAGTGGAAGACAGAGTGAGAAAGAGACATAGACAGAGAGATTAGAGATAGTGGGAGAGGGAGAGAGACATGGAGGTAGAGAGAAAGAGAGAGGGAGAGAGCAAGGGACATAGAGACGACAGAAAGACAGACAGATAGTCCTAGAGACGACAGACAGACAGACAGACAGACAGACAGAGACACAGCCATAGAGACAGGCAGACAGACAGACAGACAGCCATAGACACAACAGACAGACAGACAGACATAGAGACAGATGCAAAACAGTCAGAGAGACTAGACACTGCCATAGAGACAGACATACAGACAGACAGAGAGAGAGAGAGAGGGAGAGCCAGAGAGAGCGAGAGGTCTGGCAACACTGGTAGCGCAGCGCGGCTGGCCCTGCCCGAGCTCCCTCATGTTTAATTGGCCACCGGGGAGCCGCCTACCTGCATGACAATGAGGAGGTCGAAGACCAGGATGAAGGAGGCCAGGAAGGCCCTGGAGACCTCGTCGCTGGGCAGGAAGCCCCGGTTCAGGTTGTCCCAGCTGATCCAGTCCGTACTGATGACCAGCACCACCACCGACGTCAACGAGAACAACACCGTCCTGTGGGAGGGGGGAGGGGGGAGGGGAGTGGACAAGGGGAGGGGAAGGGAAGGGAGGAGAGTAGGTAGGAGGGGGAAGGAGAAGGAGCGGAGAGGAGGGAGGGATGGGGAGAGGACAAGGGGAGGGGAAGGGAGGATGTAGGGAGCAGGAGGGGGAAGAAGGATAAGGGGGAGGGAGGGAGGGAGGGAGGGAGGGAGGGAGGGAGGGAGGGAGGGAGGGAGGGAGGGAGGGAGGGAGGGACGACAAGGGGAGGAGAGTAGAAGAAGGAAGGAGAGGAGAGAAAATGCATTAAGTATTTAATCAACCAAGGGTAAGCCAAACATAAAGGACAAACATAACGTTGACCATAAAACATGATTTAAAACTCAACCATATGAGGTTGATACCCTAATGGCCAAACAGCCAATGTTATTAATGTTATACAGACAGAATATAAAAAAACAATTTATTTATTTCCTTTATTTTGTAAATGTTTACTTAATCTCACGTATCGACTGAAGGAAATGCAGCAGACAGACAGATAGATAGATAGAGACATGGAGGGAGAGAGAGAGAGAGAGACAGAGAGAGAGAGAGAGAGAGAGAGAGAGAGAGAGAGAGAGAGAGAGAGAGAGAGAAAACTCTAAACATCCAGGAGATGTTTAGAAAACTCAAAATATCCAGATTTCTTCCTGTTTTTCTTACGTCTTACTTTTCTTTATCAATCAATATTTTCTTTATCTCACATTGCGGTATTGACCGACAGAAATGCAGCCACATTTCGCAGCCACATCTGTAGAGAGTCCACAAAGGCTGGTGTTTATGCCACCATTTCTTCCATGTCCCACTGTGCTTTTGTCTCATGACAGCGGCTGATTACAGTGTTGCTCTGCTTCCTCCATGCGTGGTCTTGTCTGCTGATGGCTGCCAGACGCCAGCTGACACTTTCTATCACTATTTAAACGGCTAGGAGACATCGCAGGACGTCTTTAATATTAGCTCAGGTCGGGTTTTTTAATTTCTTTGTCAACACACGGCTTTTCGTTTGGTGTGTGGCATTGACGTCCATAGTTTGTGGCCATTTTGACTAAAGTAACTCTGCTGCCCAGTTTTGTTTATCAATCATCTTCCGAGCGCGCAGAATTGCAGGCGCTCGCTTGTCAAACCCATCATTGATCGTGACGGGGCCGTCCAGGGGCCCCAATAATGGATGTGGTCGCAATAAAAGTTAGAGAAGCAGTCCCGAGCCTGCTTTCTAATAGCTGTTGGATCAATCCAGCCAGAAGGAGACTCGCATCCTGGAAGGCCAGGTGTCTTTCCGCTCCGACGGTAGCACCCCCCCCTCCTCCCCCCCCCCCCCCCCCACGTCTTTCTTTGTTCATATCTGTCACAAACCATTTCAGTAATGGCGTAATAGACTTGGTGAAAAATGCATCATTTACAATTCAGCCGTTTATTAGATGCTTCTTTCCAAATGGACATACAATCGATTGTATGAGCAGGTAATGGTTAGCCATCTTGCTCAGGGCTACAGGTTAGGCTGCGGACAGTGGGGGCTCTAACCCAGTATACCTTCCGACTGGGAGTCAACCCCCACCCCCACACAAACACACACACACCAAATCAGTGTATGGTCCTTTATGGTCTGTTTCCATTTGGTAAATCTATTATTCCTTTCCTCCTCAACGTTTCACACGTTGAACTTGGTTCAGTGTACTCAGTGTTTGTTTGTCAGGGACAATGAGACATTGGTTTCCATTGATACATTAGCCTCGGCGAGAGAAAGAACAGGGAAACGGAGAAAGTTCTGTTCTACAGAACGTTTATTGAGTCGGTGCTGTCTTTTTGTATTGTGCCGTGGTTTGGGAACCTGACTCTGGCCAATAAGAGTAGGCTTAGTCAGCTTGTCAGAGTGGCCAGCAAAGTTATTGGGGTGAACCAAGCACAGCTCTCTGACCTTTATAATCTGCAGGTTGTAAGGAAGGTCCATGCCATCCTGGTCTGTACTGACTACCCCCTGCAGAGGGAGTTTGAACTTCTACATTCAGGTTTAGAAGATAGAGTTCCAACTCTGAGGGCTAACAAATTCAAACGCTCTTTTGTTTGCACTGAATTTGCACAAATGATTGCACTAAGCCCTTTCTGCACACGAAGTGATCTTGCATTGTACTGTATTGTCACTGTACTGTATTGTATTGTTGTATCTGTGTCCTGTGCGGTATGTTTTCTTTCATGATGTATTTATGCAAAATTTCCCCTAGTGGGATAATAAATTTGACCTGCCTTGACTTGAGGTGCATTCTACCGTATTATAGCATCCCGTGTTGATCATCTCAAGGGAGTATCCTGTCTCCATAACTAATTGTGACTTCGAATCCGTCGCATTGACATATTCATTGAACGACTCTACGAGTAAAAACACAACCATGTTGAACTGGCAACCTGGGTCTTAAGCCCTGTGCTTGTTTAGCCCTGCGTGTTACAACTGACAGCGGTGGCAAAACGAATGACCCTTGCAGAGAGCCTGATCGCTGCCATCACACCCTGGCAGGGGCTGTGGAATAATGGGATTTGAGGCACGGTGTGGTTGTAGCGTTAGCCGTAGCGCTATGCGAGGGGTCACGGCTGGTGATATCTGAAGCCCCCGGCAGGGAGCTGAGCTTGGCCTCTCTGACCTTGGTGGGTCCATTGATTCAGCCGTCGCCCTCCTCATTAAAGGTGCTGACACCGGGGCGGGGGAAGATTAACACACTTATTGACCGCTCGTACCACACACACACACATGCACACACATGCGCGGACGCAGGGGCACGCACACACACACACACACACACATCAACATATAAACACATGCACATATGCACACCTTTTTCATATACACACACACACCAATGATACACACACATATACATGCACACATGTACACACACACACACATACATGCACACACAAACACACACACACACACACATTGACACACACATTTACAGACACACACAAACACACACACATTGTGGGACATTAAGAGTTCAAGTCTACCGAGATTCCTTTGTGTCTGGCCGCTCACATCGTTGGGGGACCAGGGTGCACCTGAGCTACCCAGCCCAGGTGCTATGAATTGGGTCTGGCCGCGAGCATTCAGTCACTTCAAGAGAGAACCTTTAGTTGTCTCTGCACAAAAGCTCAGTTCTCAATATTCTTGATGTTGTCGTGTCGTTTTTAGCTTTGGGAATATTTTCCTATTTCAGTCTTTCTATCTCTTTTGATAGACTTAGTAGTGGATACATGGAATCCCCATAACCACCTTTTAGAACCCATTTGTCCAATTTTGTTTTATTTGCTTTGTCCACAGATGGACAGTTTTTCCGCGTCACCTTTTTGTAACCTATTTAGGTCCATTGAGAACTGTTTAGTGTTCTGTTTTGTGTTTGTCAGTGTTTCTTTTGTAAAGTCCCAGTGAGCGATACTTTTCTTTTGAGCCATGTGTGGGTCCATAACACGTTCACGCACATTAAAGCATGCATAGATGCACATGTGTTCAAAACACATTATCGCACCTGTCCCAATCTGTGCACACATGCATCCATAAAAAGCACATGCATACGCAGAGAAACACACACGCAGACATTAGACATACGATCACCCATAACGACACAAAAAACACCACACTTCCAGTCCTTTTTTTCAGACTCAGTATCATATTCACTTGTCATCTGCTCTCAGGACGGTGGCTACATTAGAACCACGTACCAGAAGAGGACGATCCTGTTGTTGCCTTTCTTCCAGAACCTTCTGGCGGTCCGGCCCCAGTCAGGGTAGTGCTGGTCCTGGAGCATCATGTCTGTCACCTGCACGGGGACACGGGTGGCAGAACCAATCACTATTGAATGTTTATCTCTGCTTTTAGCCCACCATTTTATTGAAAGTGATACTAAGTTTTTTTTTTTATGAACGTCATTAAGCAGCGAGTAAGCAGGTGGGGAGGTGCCTATGGGCAAACCGCAGACATTGGGGTTCAAACCCTGAAACTTTGGGCTGGGGGTCAAACACTATCACAAGACAAGACTATCGTGGCTCCACAATTAAGCCAGCGTTAAATCAAATGCTAACTGAATCCAGCGTTAAACTATATATATATCGAGTGTTCTAACCAAATCTTGCGTTTCTACTTTCGTATAACATTATACGTTCTTCTCCTGCCACTGCAACAAATTCACAGGTGCTGAACTTGAATGTGAAACTGCACACTTGAACACCTTTTGAGTCTGAATTTAAAATGTAGCTAAATTTCTGTTTACTACATGAATACATACATGAATTAATAATACCCATCACATTTCCAGCGTTTGAGCATAAATACAGGTGCAGGTAATTATCTCCTGAAATCTGGCTCAGCAGACTCTCCAAGGGCTGAAATGAACGGTTTACGATAACTAGGACACAAACTATGTGTACCAGTATAATTTTCATTAGATGGAGGAAAAAGTTACGCCCCTGGTACAAATTTATTATTAAGAGGTTAGGCTCACGTTCAACAGACTTAACTTTAGTCATTAGAAAAAGTGGATCAGCTATTAAAAATGAAATTAATTTAATCCAATGAAATCAGATTTTTAAGAATGTGTTTTGATGTTCTAAGGAAAAGCAGCTTTATAAATGTCTGCGTATTAACATGGTGAGGAGTAAACCTCAATTCCTTTGAGAATAATCTATGTTCACAGCCTTCTATATTTTTGTACAATAATAATACTTATTACCCGGATTAAACACCTATTTAAAGTCTCAATTCGACTGCAAAACCCTGTGGAATAAGCAGTACCGAATGGTTGACGACCGAATACACATAATATGTTATTCAGGGTTGAATTGCAGTCTTGACAAGCTTACAAATATATTGACCTGAATTCATTATTAATGCTGGGAATGTTGCCTGTCTACGCCCCGTGGCAAGCAGCCATATGATGGCTCAATCAATTCTGTAATGTTTACCAATGTGTAATTTCCTCGAAAGTCACGCAAGTCATACTTCCAAACTGCCGTCAGGACAATTTGGGAGGTGTGTAAGCCTTGTGTAAGCCTCGGGGGACAGTGAGGAGTGAGAAGAGAGGAGAGGAAAGAGAGGAGAGAGCACAGGCAGTGTTTTTGTGTTGGGAAAGGACTGCTGTTCTGCAGTGTAATTCTTTTTGGGTGCGAGTGAAATAGACGTCTGCATTTGACGATACAAACCAACCATGCAAAGGAGACACAGCTGTCTCAATCTCTTGTCAAGTTTATTTTGCCCCGTTGTCTCTCCCTCTCTCCCTCTCTCCCTCTCACTCTCTCTTTCCATCCTCACCCAAAGTCCTTCATTTTTTGTCCTAGACCTGTAAGGACCCCCCCCCCCCCCCCACCCAGCAGTATGTTGGGGGGGGGGGGGGGGGGGGGGGGGGGTATGCATATATGCACACTATGCATGTGAAGGAGGGGAAAATAGAGAGGGAGAGGGAAGCAAAAGTAATTTGGGGCAGGGATGGGGGGAGAGAGATATTAAGAGCAAGAGACAGAGGGAGGGAAGGTGAGGGTGGGGGAGGGGAAGGCAGTATGCTTAGAGAGGGGGCGTGAGGGGGGTGGGGGTTCGGGGTTTCTTCCCTTATAATACATCCATGGTCCCCGCCCCACAACTCTCCCACTATGCTTCTCCCGGGCTACTCCCCTGGAGCTCCTCTCGTGTACGCTGACAAATGAACAGAGAGAGAGAGGAGGAGGAGGAGGAGGAGCTCCGTTAGCTCGATGCATCATGTATCATCATGTGGTCACGTTTCCTTCACACTGTACTCATCATCCCCATTACTTCCACACTAGAGGTCCACACTGTTGGTCGGACAAAGATAAGTAATCATTTAACGAGAGGGGGGATAGTTATGAATATTGATGTTCAGCTGTAATATCTATCATCTATGTAATGTAATACATTTTTAGGGTTTTTTGTGCCTTCATGGAAAGAACAGTGACGACAGAATGGCAAATGGGTCAAAGGGGAGAGGGAGTGACATGCGGGATAGAAGGAGAGAGGGAACGACATGTAAGATAGAAGGAGAGAGGGAACGACATGGAGGATAGAAGGAGAGAGGGAACAACATGTAGGATAGAAGGAGAGAGGGAACGACATGTAGGATAGAAGGAGAGAGGGAACGACATGGAGGATAGAAGGAGAGAGGGAACGACATGGAGGATAGAAGGAGAGAGGGAACGACATGGAGGATAGAAGGAGAGAGGGAACGACATGTAGGATAGAAGGAGAGAGGGAATGATTATTGTAACCTGGGTGACAATATGCTACAAGGTGTCTGTATTTCTACAACAGGATTTAAATCTGGATTTCTCAACACCAACAACAACAACAGCAATGCCAACGTCTCACCATCCAGGCGGTGACAAAGTCTCCCATCCACGTCCCCACTGCTGCGATCTTCATGAAGCTCTCGTTCCTGATGCCCATATGGTCTGTCACCATATAAGGCCTGCACGGAAGAGAGAGAGGAAGAGAGAGAGGGAGAGAGCGAGAGAGAGGGAGAGATAGGGAGAGAGAGAGGGAGAGAGAGAGGGAGAGAGCGAGAGAGAGAGAGCGAGAGAGAGGGAGAGAGCGAGAGAGAGGGAGAGAGAGGGAGAGAGAGAGGGAGAGAGAGGGAGAGAGAGAGGGAGAGAGAGAGGGAGAGCATCAGAACCGGGACAATGAAAGTAGACGAGATGGGGTTGCGTCAGCGTGGAGGAGAAAAAGGCTCCTCGCTGCGGCCAATAGGGGTCATGATGAGGCCGTCGGAGCCAATCGATATCAATCAGCGGCTGGGAAAACACAGTGTGTCTGCTGCTCCCTGCCACCGGGCCCCTGGAGGCCCTGCTTCTATCTCCACCTCCGCCACCGCCACCATCCCCAGCGCCGCCGTCAAAACTACGTCACTCTAATGCGGCGACATGGCTCCCGTTCGCTGCGTTTTGGCAAATCAACCATTTTGTTTTTTCGCAAATTTGTCGCAATCGTGGGGAGGAAATAAAGGAAAGGTTTTTAATAAAAACTTGCGGCGTGCCTTAGTAAAGCGATCTGACAACACCACGGCGGCAGCCGGAGAAAAGCGTGGCGGCCCGTGAGAGATGCAATCTCTCTCGGAGAGGTGTTGGATAAAAGCTGACATTATTGCTCTCGAGTTGTCTGGAGCTGGCGCCTCTGTGGAGTGGAGATGATACAACACCAACACACACACACACACACGCACACAGCTGTGCACGTACACACACGCACACACACAGATTCCCACCAGGAAAGGGTGGTGCAGGGAACATTGAGCGAGGAGACGGGAGTAGAAAGTGGGTCAGGTGGTGTCTATGTGGGACCTTCCAGCCTGGGAGAGGGATGTGTGTGTGTGTGTGTGTGTGTGTGTGTGGGGGGGGGGGGGGGGGGGGGGGGGTTATCTCCCAGCAGCAGGTGTACAGTCCAACACACACCCACCCACCACCACCACCACCACTATAACCCCAGCTCCACAGGGCACGTGGAGAGAATGGCCAGCGAAGTATAAGGGGCTCTGGACAGGGCTTTGCAGAGCCCAGAGGGGTCATTGCTCCATTTGTTCTGTTCTTAAAGCCTGTTTCCTGGCTACCAGCACCAGGCCAATAAAGGTTGTCAGCACAGAGGAAGGAGGATGGGGAGTGGGGGCGGGGTCAAGAAATGGCAGCCACAGCCACTTCCCTCTCTATAGTTTCCATCATATATATAAATATATATCTATACACATCCATCTGAATGATTTTATGGGGGGGCTTTTACTGTGGTTTGGTTATCCGCCAAGATGGGGGTTTTGTGCTCTGCTAACTTTGGTACACGAGTCCGTGTCGGACAGAACTAAGTAATCCCCCACTTAGCACTGGAAGATAATCCCTTCATCCTATTAGCTAACTTTACGCAGCTTTAGCTGTTATTCATCTTCAATAACTACTAATTACTGCTCTCTCTCGCACGGGCACGAGCCCCCCCGAGCACTCTCTTATCTGCTCATGTTGGTCGAGAGTAGACAAACACAATAGATTTTCAAAGGCAACTGCTATCTGGAACTGTTGTGATTGCCTGCTTGCATTAGTTGTTTCCAATGAGAAACCGGGTAAGGTAATATTAATCAGTACCTCATCGTTGCATGAAAAGAGATTCAGACAGGGTGGTAACGTGCTGTGCCACAGGTGACTTACTGCAGTAGCCACATAATATCACACCACATCATAGTTCAAAAAAGTTACTTATTTAAAAATTGCGGTGTTCATACTTCTTCTTTCACTCCTGGAGGGCAGCGAGGATGTGTTTTTTTTTCTGTCCTCTGTGCACTGCGTGATCAGAGTTAGGTACTCCTTGACTTATTCATGGTGAATGAAAATGTAATGGTCTTTCAAGCTGGATGACCTAATGAGAGGATTGGGGCGCAGCGGAACATCAGTGTGGTAGCACCATGAATAATCAGCGCCAAAATGGCTGCAGCAGGCTGGAGCAGGAGAGACAGAGACACACACAGAGAGACACACAGACAGAGAGAGAGAGAGAGAGAGAGAGAGAGAGAGAGAGAGAGAGAGAGAGAGAGAGAGAGAGAGAGAGAGAGAGAGAGAGAGAGAGAGAGAGAGAGAGAGAGAGAGAGAGAGAGAGAGAGAGAGAGAGAGAGAGAGAGAGAGAGAGAGAGAGAGAGAGTCTGAATGCCACGGTGCCCCTGGCTCTGACCAGCCCAACAAACCTCTCTGTGGAATGTTATCAGGGTTCAAACACTCTTGTTTCAGTTGTTGAAATTCAAGGACTTGTCAAAGACTCGCCTTTCCAAAAGACAATGTTCTGTCATGTCCGAGGAGTGTACTTTTTTGGGGGGTGGACTATGACATTAAGTCATAAACTATAATTCATGTGGAAACGTTTGATATAATGAACACTTGAATCGTGTTACAGCCTGGACCGTATGCATTAAAACGCACGATAACTTCTCAGTTTTCAGTGTCATTATATTAAGTGATAAATCTATAATAAGTACTGGCTCTGAGGATGAATATTGAATGGACTTCAAATGCATTATAAACAGGGAAGAGGACCATTCAAGTCTCTCGACTCATCCATAATGTAAATGGCGGGAAAGCGGCAATTAAGATTTTGTTCAATGCCACAAATTCTTTTAAGCAAAGTCCCTCTCTGGACATTTCATGGTCAAATCAACTTTTTTAAATCGTTACGAGCTCAAACATATTTTAATTTGTGTCAACTTCCAAGAATTTTGGGGAGACCTACTAGAATCCCAGATAACTAGAAATCATTTTTAAAACCAAAGACCAGCAATTTCCCTATAAAGAGGTGTTAAATTAGACCACTAAACCTGCATGTACAGAATCAATGCTGGATCCTTCCCCCCCCCTCGACCCCCTCAAATGTCTAGAAGCGCAGGCAGTCTGCAGGGCCTATTTACAGCCTATTTACAGTACTGAACTGCCATCGTTACCTGAGAGCATAAAGCTGTCTCTGTAGCCCCTCCGCTCTATCACTACACCGGCTCCCAAGGTAGCTCAAAACATCCCCTTCAATTCCTCCCCCAGCCAGCCAGGAAGCAAGTGCACGTGCACGCCCTTACACGTGCGCGCTCTTCCACATGCGGGCCACTACACGTGAGCGCCCTGACACGTGCCGCATTAAAACGGAGGTGGAAGACATAGGGCTTCGTGTCCCCCCCATCATAAACCCGGGGGCGCAAGCACGGCGGTGAATAACCATTGGTCAGGATAATCCTAGAGGCGAAGAACCATTGGTCAGGATTGTTGGACGTTTGTTGTGCCCTCCTTGTGTCTTGGGTTTTTCCATTACCACAGCCCGATGAGGGAGACATGCCCACACGTCCATGGCTGATAAATCAACTCTGACCTTTCTTTGTTACGCAATGTCACTGTCACACATGTAGAAGAATTCCCACCGATAGAAAGAAACATATACGCCCACATATACGTGTATATATATATATATATATATATATATATATATATATATATATATATATATATATATATATATATATGTAGTATCTGTTAACGTGCCTTTGGGCCTGGCAGTGATCAAATTAATTGTGCCGAGCCGTTAAACTGTTGTGAATGCAGATTAATAGAGGTTTGTTGTTTGTTTTCTGCCTAAATTGCAGAATTTGCTCGGCACGGCATGCGGTATCCAGGAACGTCAGAAGGAGTTGAAGGCTACACATTAATGACTGCAGGACAGTAATCAGCTGCCTGCGGAGCGGGTCGGGCTTCAGAAAGATATTCAAATGCTGTCAGAAACATTAGCACCCGATGTGCCACATAATGAAAAAGTGGCAAGAAGATTGCACAGTCGAGCACACACACACACGCACACACGCAGCCACACAAACAGATAAATACATACATTCGCGGACGCAGAGAGTAACAATCTTATCTCTTCTGTTCTCATCCAAAAGTCTATTTTAAGTCTCCTGAAGAAACACACACACACACACACACACACACACACACACACACACACACACACACACACACAAAAGCCTAGCATCCCCACGCGTTGCTCTTCCCGGCTAGCGAGGGATTATGCCAGTCAGTCAAGGTTATGCGGTTTGGTGTTTACAACTGCCACTGTGTCAATGTCGTCTAGTGAAGATGAAGATGACCTATGACGAAGAACCTTCACCCCCATCTCCCCCCCCCCACTCACACACGCCATCCCATCACTCCCCATCACTTTCTTCCAGCAGAGAGTGGGAAGGGGAATAATGAATATGTTATCACAGACTCTATGTAGCCTACTCCTCCCTGCCAAAGGTATGTGAAAGTCATACTTCATGTCATCATTCATATGCACATTTTAGAATCATTAGTTGGACTGTTTGCTTGACTTAAACTTCGGTAAGATGTCTTATATGATCTTAAACATAATCATCTCTGCCATTTTATCGCTGTTATGGTAATACGACATTTACAGAAAGCAGGAGTAAAATCCTATGTTTTTTTATACATTTCATTTACAACATTGCTGATTATAACATTCATACACAACAACGGTACTAAAACATTTTCACTAAGTTTCCGTGAATCCTAACCATGGGGATAACACGGACCCCTCCTTCCTAGAACCCTCAGTACAAAACGCAGTTTGTTTAACCTCATAGTGAGCTGAAACAGGAGGTTCACTTACACTTTCACGTCGCATACAATTGTTGTAGTATTATTACTGTTGTGATATAATTAGGGTAATCTCAGAACCGACATCTCATTTTCCACATGTTCTGAGCCAGGCATGTCTTTTAATATCTTTCTGTTTATTTGTCCAGTGGTGTTTCGCTGCTCGTGGCTTTGGCGGGAGCGTCGTGATGTGGGTTGAGGTGGTACATCACATCCTGCAACCTCATTGGCTGCCACAGGAGCTACACACAAAAGACGCATTGAGCTAGCGTCTTGCACCAACCCAAATGTCTCGTATGACCGTACGAGATGGATCAAAAGCGAGCCGGTCTCTTGACAAATAACCTGCGTATTGGTCTCGCGGGTTTGTGAGGGGAAAAAATGTATGTAAGTATTGCTTACATTTTCCCTCCCCTCTCAAAATGGCAGCCTAGTGCTGCCACCTACGGATTAGCGTCCTTCCAAATTGTGGAGTGGGATGGGTAGATGGGCGTGGATAAATCATTTGCATCTGTTTCATCCTTCTTGAAATCACAAGCAGTTATCACCATAACGTAAGATGAAGTTGTTGGGAACAAAGGACAAGTTAGGTGTCTGCCGGGCTTAGAGTTTCAACGTCTTCAAGTGAGCTTAAAAAACGTTGACAATTGTTTTGTAGAACTTCTCTTAACGAGTTTACATTATTTAACTTCCCGGCAGTGTGGACAAAAGAAAACGTGAAAACAAGTTGAAATAACTAATTATATTTCCCAGTGACCGGCTCATTGTCAGCAATAAAATGAAATGCAGCTTATGGGCAAGTCATTAGAGCTGGTAGCAGTATATCAGTATATAAGGGGGGGATGTGTACAGGGGAAGATTTAATGTAAATTCCTTTGTTAGAAAAGTAAGTGAGACATTCTATTGTTCTTTACTTAAGTATGGGCATGGCCATACCTTTGTGTGCGTTTGTGTCAAGTGACAGTTTACATACACACACATTACAATATCCTTACCCCCCGCTGGTCATGGTGAGCAATGCCTTGCTCAGAGGCAGCAGGGAGGAGTGAGGGGGACCGTGTCCAGCAGAGGGCTTCTACGAGTCAAGATATTGCACATTATGCTGTTTATTCAGCGGCACCAGTGCCACATGCCTCGGGTAATACAGCGGTACAGAACCAAGACTGATAGACAGATAGAGAGAGAAAGGTAGGGTCTATGTGATGTCATCTGCATGGGACTGCATCTACAGCAGGTTCAAAATGTACTGAATGTACTTCATAAAATGGCAGAAATAGTTTGTTATTAAGATGTACAAATTAAATAACAATATGTGATGCATTTGAATGAAAATCAATCAGGGCAGTATAGACCCATAGAGTGTTTTACTTCTGGCTGGTATATTTAATACTGATATTTTAATATTGTAATATTTTATGTTACGACATCATATTCGTTGGTCAGCTGTACCAAGCGCCCTGGCTGGAGGTTGGGCAGATATTTACCGTCAGCCTCACCAGATATCCCAGTTTGTTTACCCAACATTCAGAGTCAATAAGTGAGCCGTACTCGGTCTGCGGTATAAAATGCATCCGACTGGACTATAATGCAATACAATGAAACAGCTATTGCAATGTGGAACATTATTGCTCAAGCCTTTTTATATTGAATTTCACTCCGCTAGGATCATCTAACATGAAGTAATTTCCTGATGGGGATTTTAATTTACTTTGATGAGGCCGTTAATTCCAAGAAAATGTCACCATTTCCGCTTCACGGCGGTATCACAGATATAACCTCAATATATACATTATCATTCATTTGATCATTTCTATTACACGACATCAAATCATTACACCAGCTCATGGGGGGGGGGGGGGGGGGGGGGGGATATCTTCACACTTGCCTTCACTTCCTAATCTCTTGCTCCACTGACGCACAGTCCTACATCCTCACCTCCTGCACCCTCGCCCGGCCTCCTACATCCTCAACTCCTGCACCCTCCCCCGGCCTCCTACATCCTCACCTCCTGCACCCTCGCCCGGCCTCCTACATCCTCACCTCCTGCACCCTCCCCCGGCCTCCTACATCCTCCCCTCTTGCACCCTCCCCCCGGCCTCCTACATCCTCACCTCCTGCACCCTCGCCCGGCCTCCTACATCCTCACCTCCTGCACCCTCCCCCCGGCCTCCTACATCCTCACCTCTTGCACCCTCCCCCCGGCCTCCTACATCCTCACCTTCTGCACCCTCCCGTCCTACATCCTCACCTGCACCCTCCCCCGCTCTCCACACCCACCACCACCCGTCCAACACACAAACGCACACACACACACACACACACACACACACACCTGCGCGCGCACACATGCACACCTCACACACACACCTCTCTAAATCAGCCATGATGATTGTGAGCCCCGCCATGGGACAACCCTAATGAAATAAACACAACCTAATGAGGGTGTGATTTTGCTCCGGTAATGGCTGCCATAATAAGTCAGAATGGGGGGGGGGGGGGGGGGGGGGGATTGTACGGTGTGACAGATGCCGGTCCACCCCAACTCCCACCAGGGGGCAAGGGGGGTGGGGGGGGGGGGTGCACTCCTCTGCTTTCAAACAAACAGCCCCCCTCTTCTAATCTGACAGTTACATTAAAATGCAAATAAGCCAGATGTGAGAGCCCCCCCCCCCCCCCCCCCCCCCCCCACCCCCCCCCCCCCCGTAACAAGTGATGGGCGTCGCTTGCCCCCCCCCCCCACTCGCTCCCAGGGATCCACGATGGATGTCTCTCTTCCCTGATAAGACGCTAGGCAGGTAGGAAGCCACCCGACGGCTGTCGACCCCCGGCTTTCCTGATTAAATATTGACTCAGCGGCGCCTCTGAAAGGGCGCGTTGGCCGCGTGTAGTCGCGGATGGATACACACGGCGGCGCGCGGGGAACAATGGGCGCCACTTCTGTATATATCGATGATGGCAGCGCTCATCACCGGGAAATGAAGGCGCTGGCGTTGGTGTGCGCGTACGAACGCATCGCTGCAGGTTTAATCAAATCAAGCTCGGAAAGGTCAGACCTAGCTGAGAGCATAACAGTGGCGGGGGGGGGGGGGGGGGGGGGGGGGGGGGGCGTGCTGCGTGGAGAGCCAGGTCCCAGAGAGAGAGAGAGAGAGAGAGAGAGAGAGAGAGAGAGAGAGAGAGAGAGAGAGAGAGAGAGAGAGAGAAAGAGAGAGAGAGACAGAGATGGAGAGAGAGAGAGAGAGAGCAGGGACAGATGCACACGCAGAGACACACAAAGAGAGATACACGGACACAGGCAGTCTGGAAGGATTCTTAGACATAAGCCATACGCTGTGTGAATGAGGGAGAAGGAGGAGGAGGAGGAGGAAGAGGGAAGAGGAAGAGGTATGCACCTGTCCCACACTCCATCCCAGCTGGGGGTCCGGCTCCGCTCTGCCATTCACGTGCATAGGGAGGCCCACCGGAGCCTGGAAATAGCTTGGCCAGTAATAACACGTCCCGGTGGGGTGGCTATTCAGGAAGCCCAGGAAAGAATATACTGTTCTCTGGCCCCCCCAGGGGCGGCTGCACAGCCACACAGCCACACAGCCGCATGGCAATCTGCTGATTTCCCTTCTCCCTTTTGTCCCTCTCTTCCTTCACAGCCTATCTACCGCCGGCATCCAGCCGGGCAAGCCCAGGGGTGGTTGTGGTGGGGGAGGGCGAGGGCGAGGTGGTGGTGGGGGAGGAGGAGGTGGGGGGTGAGGTGGTGGAGGGGGCGGGGGCGGGGAGGAGGTGGGAGGTGAGCTGGTGGTGGAGGGGGCGGGGAGGAGGTATGAGGGAGGAGGGGGAGACGGGAGACGGGGGTGAAATGCAGAGAAAGGGGCCTGGACTCGGATCAAAATACTTTTATGTTCCTAAAATGTATTTTGTGTTGCATCATCGGGACTGGAGTGTTGCCACCCCCCTCCCACCCCTCCTCCTCCTCCACCTCCTCCTCCCTTCTTCTCCTCTCCTAATCTCCGCCATCCAGTATCTCTCCTCCCTCCCCTCCGTTTCCTCATGCACTCATAATTCTGCTTCCCCCCCACCCCCTCCAGTGCACCTCCCCCGGGTCGTCCTGGCAGAGTGCGCCCGCCGCGCGCCTTACATGTCCGTCAGCCAGCGACAGGCACGTGAACACTGATGGCCTTTGGCGCGCTCCATCAGGACACACGGGCACACGCGCGCGTGTGTGCACAAACAGACCGGGGGAGGCGGGAGCGGTTAGGCAGAGCAGAGGATTGAAGACCAGGGTGGAAGACAGATACCAGCTTTTCTAACTTTGCAGTTTGTGGGAGAGCCAGGTTTTACAATAGCACCATCTGCCTCTGTGAGAGGGGCTTCGCAGTGAGGACAACAAAGAAAACAATATCAAAACACACCAAAAAAAAACATGCACAATAGGGCTGTCATTGCACTTGTCAAACGATGACACGGTTGGAGTCCTCTGTGCATTAGGGGAACAAACTAGCCAATCATCAAACACACTTAAAAGGGCTTGGAAGAGCTTCTGCTACCACGAAAAAAACAACAACATCTAAGTGTCTTCTTTGTGCTGGTATGTCCAGGTCTGGGACAAATAGCAGTGGCCGAAAAACAGAGAGGGACGGGCCAGCGAGACAGAAACCCTGCGTGCGTCCGCAGACGTACGTTTCGTTTCCCTTTCCTCCCCATGAGTGCTGTGTTGCTGCCGTGTTTGCGGGCAGACGGCGCTAGCCTCGGCTAGCTAGCTGCTGAGCCGCGCGCGTCCCCGTTCGCTAGGCTGACCGCTCGGAGTAGACCATGGAGATGGATGCCCGTGTCAGCGCGCTGGTCGTAGCTGACGGATGAGCTTATCACACAAACTCATCCTTTTGGCTCTGGTGGGAACAAAAACGCCACTGCCCCTGGCTAAGACAGTTATGGATGCTTGTCCAGCAATGACTGATGAGAAGTGATGTCACATTGAATAACAATAGATTTGTCTTGCATAGACATGTTCCTGTTAATATATTTTACAACCAACACACCACACAGTAATCTCTGCCACCCTGAAGTGATATAGCATAATGGCTGTCTGGCCGATAGGCTTCAGAGGCATAAACTACACACTGACCTCCATCAGCAGGATTCACTGGAATGCTGTATTTACATCTCTAGTTGGATTTTATGTCTGGAGCTGCTCTAGCCCAGTGGGTTTAGTGTATGTATGTGTGTGTTTGTGTGTGTGTGTGTGTGTGTGTGTGTGTGTGTGTGTGTGTGTGTGTGTGTGTGTGTGTGTGTGTGTGTGCGTGTGTGTGTGTGTGTGTAACCAAGTTATGTTTGAGCGATGTATGTTGTATGTTTAACATGACCACTTGGTAAACGTATGTTTATGTATGTTTAACATGACCACATTGAATCAACTCAGTAATTTGGTAACATTTGAGGAGTCCTACATTTGGATTCACTGCCTTCATACATTAAGAAAACACACCATCATAATAAGACTAAGGTGTTCATATGACCTATTATGACACGTTGATGGTGGTGATGACATTATATATTGCAATCACACACACCAGCTGACTAAAGTCTGTGTTTTGCTTCAGGATAGACGAGTTAGCACCGTGTCTGTATGCATTATGCATGCTCAAAGTACAATGCTGTCAATCTGTAGATATATACATTTAAACGTTTATTCCTTGGCTTAATTTGGATGTCGATCGGATGAGATGACCTCAGTATGGCCTGGCCTCGCTCGGTAATAAAAGAAACAGCTGACCCGTCACTTCCTTTTTCTGATGACCCGTCATCAGCTGACTAATTATAATGTTACGGCCATGCCAGGTCAGTCCTGAGGAGAGCTCAGATGAGCCTAGTTAGCCATGTTCAGGCGCTGGTCTAACTAGTTTCGTTAATTGGTTTTGTTTATTTCGTTTTTGTGCAACACAAAATAACACAATCTTTTGATAATAACCTCAACTTTGAATTTGTGATCCGATTTTGTTTGGATGATCAGCTTTGTAATGTTCCTTTGGATTGTGTGTACTGGGATCCATCAGGGCGATCCTATATCCTTTAGCCGTGATCGATGTAGGGTTTGAATAATTGGACGTTTATCGAGTCTCTTCTATCTAAGAAGACGTTTAGATAGAGGAGGAGGAGGAGGAGGAAGAAGACAAGGAGGAATGGAAGGTAATGGCGCGGAACGGCCTTACCCCATGCCCCCGGCCATCAGCAGGAACAGGTTGTAGATGTTGGAGAAGATGAAGAGGAAGAGGATGGTGCTGAAGAACATCGTCATCCAGGAGCCGTGGTCCTCTCTGAACATTTTCAGCCGTAGGTAACCACCTGTTACGAGATCGCAGGACACACACACACACACACACACACACACACACAGGCGCACACACATACACACACGCGCAAACACAAACACAGACAATGCGGTCAACAGACATGGCCAATTGTCACGCCACTTCCCATTAAATCAGACTCCCATGGCAATTTTGTGTCGAAGATGAGGAATGATCAAGTAATCGCGTACGTCAATAATGCCCTATCCTGTCACACACGTGCCCTTTAGGCATCCGCATGAAGATTAAAGAGCTCTACTGGGCTACTCTGCTTGCCTGCCCCACGGGGGGAATATTTTCTTTCTGTTAGGCTCTGGAGCCCATGAGCGTTTACACTTCCCCCCCCCCCCCCCCCCCCCCCATTCTGTTGTGTTGTGTTGTGTTGAGTTGCGTTGCAGCAGGACAATAGTAGCAGTCAGAAAATGCTGTTTTTACCTTCGGCCATGCAGAGACCAAATGATGTATATATATATATATATATATATATATATATATATATATATATATATATATATATATATATATATATATATATATATTATGCTCAACTACACACTCTCCTGCCTGTCCTCCTTAATGGACCTGCTATTCCTGGGAGCGGTTTCTGGCTCGGTTTGGGAGGACTCATTGTGATCAGTGTGATCATTCAAACATTTATGACCTGTGGAGTAATTCTTTTTAAACATCTCTCTCCTGGCTCGAAATCAAATCAAGGGGAAATAACTCCCTGGCTGAGCGTGAGATTGATTCAGATACCCAACTTTGTGCAGAATACATAATGCCACACCACCAGCAAGCCCTCTACTGCTGCGATACCAAAACATTTGTTGTCTCTTAATTGAGTTTCAGCTGCTTTCGGAGTAGAAACGGAACGAGTGTGTCTGTAATGTGAGGCGTTTTGGATGAAAAGTAAGATGACAAAGCGTTGGATTGCGTAAATGTAGTTAGAGAAAATGGCCAGTCCTGCATAATTACATTGCTGAAATTACAGCCCTGGAAGTCCTTCATCTACCTCCCGTATGGCTCCAGTATCACAAACAACACATTTTTTCCCTTCTGTCCAGGTTGTCAGTAATCTGAGGAGAGGCGAATATTGAATAGTTGGCACATATGGCGTTGCAGATTAAAAAAATAAAAAATAAACGTTTTGGGAAATGTTTTCATAAACAGGGTTAAAAACAGGGTGAAAAGAATACTATGAATATATATAGATACTGTTTAGAAACTAGTCAAATTGCGTGGTAAACCCCACCTGTCTGGAACAGCTAGGGCCCATAGCAAAGGGCGCACATTCCTTTAAACTATCATATCATACATTTCACTGCTGCTCGTGCGGTGCCAAAGGTAGCCATTTTTCTGGGGATATCAGTGTTGTTCTGTGCATCAAAGCAGCCAGACTCTCTCTTTAAGTTGCAACACCCGAGGGAGCTCATTGTCCACAAAAAAGGCACGCAGGCATATAGACACGTGTGCACACACATAAACACGGACACACACACTCTCTCACTCACACACACACACATACACACACACGCACACACACACACACACACACACACACACACACACACACACACACAGCAATAGCGATGGAAAGTACAGCACACATAGCACAGCAGAATTCCTGTTTTATGTCCCTATTACGGCCTCTCCCATAGCTTAACATTATGTCTGGTCTCATATTGTTGTAGTGCAGACCTATTTTATACAGTTTGTAGGCTGCAGACTCTGCTGCGTGCATATATATATAAACAAGAGATGCCCAGCCCTCCGTCGACATGATGTGCCTGTCTGTATGCAGGAGCTGCTGCATAGAGAAGACATCTGAAAAACAAACCCACCCTCAACTTTAGTAACTTTGACTCAAACCTCCATACATTTGATGCTTGGCTTGTGGTGTTTTGCGGCCCCAACATACCATATACCCCGTCTCGCTCCTTGCCATTTCAGGGCTCATCACGGGTTGCATAATTGAAACGGCTTGCATGGTTGAACTTAATTGCCTCCACTGCCAACGAGCTGCAGCTCAGCAGCACACACACACACACACACACACACACACACACACACGCACGCACACAGTGACTAGGGCCCGGCTGTACCGTGCTGTAGGGGGGCCCGGGACGGGTGTGTGCGTGCATCAGCAGATCACACACTGTTCAAAGGTAGCGATGCGGGCGTGCTGATGAGCCGCACGGCACGGCAGTGCTCACACGGACCGGCCGGTCGGAAAGTAGGCCTTAAGGAGGAGAAGGCGGGGGGGGGGGGGGGGGTTCAAGAATATCCACTTAAACGGTCATAGACGTCACGCCGCGGCTCGACTGCGGCCCTCGATAACACAAGGACACGAGGACGTGATGTACTCATTTACTGTATGAGTCATGCTCAAGACAACGGTTGTAAGATGGGTTAGAAGTATGAAGTATGGAGTAGGCAAGCCAAGCACAGGCACATGCAAACACACACACACACACACACACACGTAAAACATGAGCGCCCGCACAAACATGCACAGCTTCACTCTCTCTCTCTCTCTCCCTCTCTCTCTCTCTCTCTCTCTCTCTTCCCCCCCCCCCCCCCCACACACACACACACACACATCCAGGGCCAGGGGATGTATTGTAACTGCCACATTGTCTTATTTCAGACATATTTACATTTTGCATTAGACGTGTAGTATTAGTGCCATCTAGTGGTTGGACATTTAACTGACCGGTCGGCCTCTACCAAGTGCATACAATTAAGGAGCAAACAATTCATCAAAGGGCCATTCTGACTTATTACATGCCTCAGGTACTTATTGTCTTCTACACCGGTTTAGTCTGCAATGTCTGATGAACTGGATTGCTATTGTTCTTTCTTAACACTTAATTAATCCAGAGAGGGAAAAACAAAATGTCATAGGTTAAAGAAAAGAATCGTTTAGTGTCGTCAGTTCTAATACACTTTTGGTGACGATATTTCCAGTTGAGTATTGGCTGTTGTAATGTGTACCTGCTTACGGGAAACTTTAAAGTACTTGTCGTGCCAGGGGTGAAAGCAATTTCACCAATTGATCTGTGGATTCGAAATGTTGACATTCTCGTTAAAAGACAGTTTTTTCCCAACTGGCAGACGGCCAGTAGGCTGGCAGAATGCGGATGCCTAACTGACTGGAGGTCTGGCTGATTCATAGCAAATACAAACACGCCTGGGCAAAAAAACAACAACAACCAATAACAAATGAATTAATAGAGACGCTGTTTAAGAAGCAGACAAACAGATGGACAAACAAACACTCAGTATTATATCTATCTACACACAGACGCACAAGTGCAAACACACACACACTCAATATGTCTACATACACACACACACACCCATACACACACACACTCAATATGTCTACCTACCACACACACACACACACACACACACACACACACACACACTCTCAGTACAATCTCTATCCACACACACAAACACACACTTAATATTTCTAGCTACCAAACACACCCACACACACTCTCAGTACAATCACCATCCACACACACTCACACACACACACACACACACACACACACACACACACACACACACTGTCATCCGTCAGCGTCCTGAAAGGTACGGACAGCAGCAGAAGGAGGCAAGGCCGACAGCTGGAGTCAGTAGACGGAGGCAGGGAGAGAGAGAAAGCGAGAGCCGCTGTCTCCAGCCATCATGAAGCTGCCTCTGTACAACGTGTCTGAGATGATGGAACAGGGTAAGACAACGCACATCTCCCCATATTGAATGTACCTGATGAACTGGTACAGCTGAGGGAATCAGGTACGGTTTACTTAAGTGTTGGGGAAGACCCATATGGGCTGCAGACTCAACTTGTGCTTGTTGAATGTGTGGCAATAGGATGTGTAGTTTCAACAGCAAGGTAAGCACCCCACTGTGTTTGAGTTTGAATTTGAATTATTAGTTTGATTGTGTATGGATGAATATGCAGTAAAAGTATAGGATTCACATTTTCCGTAGGAGACATTTCCGATAAGTAATTAAATCCGACAAACACAATACAACAAAAGCTATTTTTTCGATTTCCAAATATTTGAAATCGACGATGAAACGTGACAAACGTTACATTTACTCAGGCAAAATGAATTGACTTCATCTGATTAAATGCAAACAGATTGAGCTGTGTGGAAAGCAATAGATCAACATTCAGAGCAATTTTTTCTTCATAAGAGATATATAAGCTTTCACTTCCTGGAGACACAGCCGTCGCTTGGAGACTAGGGAGAAACTGTTCGGCTTCAACTCTATTATAACTATATTATATTATATTATAGAGTAACAGCCTGGGCTACTGGATAAGAAGTTAAACAGAACAAATCAATTGATATCAAATCATAAAATATTAATTACTATGGTGTCTCATAAATAAGATCAAGATCAAAAGTTTAAATCTGACCCAACATCAGACGTTTTCGTACTAGCAGTCTTGAGTAATATATATGATTAATAAACTTGAAACTATAGTTTAAAGAATTTGTAATAAGGTGCGGCTGTCACAATATAAAAACGTGAAATTGCTTTTCTTTCCATGTGGTGTAGTCCCATTTTATAAGTTATTAAACGTGACAAGCAATCTCAACAAATAAGATTGGATAAAAACGTATATTACAAAGCTTGTAAAAGATTGCAGAAAAAAAGAATGCAAACGATTTTGCACTTCAGACTTAATCCAATGCCAACATGAGATACAATTTCACCCACATCTCAAAGAAAGTCATTCCTAACTACAGAGTAGCGACTTCTGATATGGTAAATGAAGAGGCCCTCCTCTTTGTATGTCCTACGATTGAGAACTCAAGTTTGTGTTTGTTCGTTTTTTTATTGAATTTGTTGAATCGCTTCATGTTCTCGGCCTGTAACTGACTGAACTGAAATGCTGCTGCCTATATCTTGGCCATGATGCTCTTGGGAATGATAATCGCAACAAGCTTCTCAACACTTTGATATCGTTTGTAATTATTTTCCTAATTCCCAGAGGTGTTCGCGGAGTACATGCCCCAGTCGATGTCGTTCTGCAGCCAGTTTAAGGGCGGCCACTGGTACTGCTACGTCCTGCTGGTGCTCTTCACCTTCGCCATGCCCGTGGGCATCGTGGGGAACCTGGCCGCCCTCGTCAACTACACCTTCTTCCGGAAGTCCTCCAGCACCAGCCACGTGTTCCTGCTCCACCTGGCGCTGTGCGACTCGGCCTGGATCCTCACCCTGCCCTTCACCATCTACTTCAGCGTCCGGCGGCCCTACCTCAAGGACATCCAGCTCTTCTGCCAGTTCAAGAAGGTCTTCTTCACCATCGACATCTACGGCAGCATCCTCTTCCTCACGCTCATCAGCTTCGACCGCTACGCCGGCACCGTGCACCCCATCAGCTCCCTCCAGTGGTGGGATGTGGGGAAGGCCAAGCTGTGCTCCGCCCTGGCCTGGGTGCTGCTCGCCCTCGGCTCCGTGCCGGACCTGTTCATGACCTTTGGCGTGCGGCGGCCGGGCAACGCCACGGTGTGCATGGACCACATCCAGGGCCCCTTCGCCTACGTGCGGTCCATCACCGTGGTCCGCACGCTGGTGGGCTTCGTGCTGCCTTTAGCCATCATGCTAGCCCTCTACGGCATGACACTGCGCGTGCTGCGGCGGCTGCCCAGCGGGAGGGGGAGTGGCCGGGGCCGCCGGGGCGAGGGCGGGGGGAAGCGGAAGCCCATGCGCCTGATCGCGGCTGCTCTGCTGGTGTTCGTGGTGTCCTTCACGCCCTACCACGCCATGATCATCACGCTGGTGTGCATGAGGATCCGCGGCGAGGTCACGCCGGCCAACGCGAACCTGCTGTACGCGGCCTACGAGTTCTTCGAGGCCATGTGCAGCGTGAGCTGCTGCCTGGACCCCCTGCTGTACATCCTGGACAGCGACCGGGTGCAGAGGAAGCTGCAGGCACTGAGGCGGGGTCGCTACGGGAGGCTGTGTCGCCGTGGCAACTGCAGGGTGGGGGTCATCAGCTGATGATTGTTTTGGGAGGGGGGGAGTGATTTTTTTTTTTACAAAGCGAGGATAGCTTCTTCAATTTGAAATTGGGTTGGCTGTGTTTAACAAAGTAAAAAACATTAGTTAGTTTAATAGTTAGCTCGTTTCTTCATCTTTAATACAGTTGGCTTTATTTTTGACTGTTTTTGTATAGGCATTATTGGCTTTTTAATGGTACATTTTGAAATTAAAGGCACAAGAAAATAAACAGCCATTGTAAAATCATAATCAAAACCTTTGGTTGGACTTGACGATAAAAAGGTAGTGAAGAAATATTTGTATGATACCAAAGACCACAGTGTTTCACTGCTCTCTGGCAATGTTTCTGTGTGTGTAAGAAAAGCTGCAATTAAATCCTAAAAACATACATTGGGTATAAACACTTTTAGGTGTCATCTAATCAGATTGAAAATTATTTTTCAATGATTTGTAAAATTGTTTAAATAATTTTGTCAATAATTTCAAACATATCTTTAATCAATGTTGAAAATGACTGACAGGGCAATGAAATTGCTAAGTATTTTTAAACGGCTATTTAATTAATATCTATCTATTATATGTTATCGCCAAAGCCACAGCGCCAAAAAAACAACCTGATCAAATAATATGCTGGCTGAGCACTGGTCTGGAAAGTGGAAACTGATATGGAACTGGAAAATGCGAGTGAAAAAAAATGCAGAGAGATAAGTAAATACTTACTTTGGGAGAGCAAAACATTTCCTCTATATTTGTTGATTAATAGGACCACGGTTGTCCGTACAGCTACTAATCCATCAACCAGAGGGCAGTGCATACTCTATTTCAGTCCAGTAGCGCCCCCCTGTGTTTCAGCCTGGCAACTGCACACGTTCAACGCAGGGTTAAGGGTAACTGGGAGCAATAGCACTGTGGTCATCTGCCAATCCACCGCAAGAGGTCTTTGTTGATTTGACTACAATGACGATGGATACCATGAAATTTAGCAGAAGGATGCGTCAGCATGTATTAGTGTGTGTATAGATCTGGCATTCCAGGTTCTTCCTGAGTGCAATCTTATACAGATATACAAAAATAACATCACTTCCCATGCACTGGTATTATTTTCAGCCAGTGTACTATCATAGACATATGCCTTTTTAAAGGCCATCCAATCTTAATCTTTAATCTGCCGGTTTCATATTCATACCAACACTCCTTCAGGATCCAAATCTCAGATGATTTTCTCAAAAGGATTCAACAAAAGTGATGACCTATATCCTAAATCCCCCCACCTCCCCAATCAATCACACACACAGCCAGCTGTGTTACCAAGCTACGAGCATCACCTGCAGCCACAGGAATAACCATGGCAACTGTCGCCAGGGACCCCCCTCCCTCTTCTCCTCCCAGCATAACTTGATGTCCAGGTGATAAATCACAGGTGTAAAGTAAGGGTCGCTCTCCGTCTGCTGGGAAGCTATTACAATGGCAAGTGAGAGAGAGAGAGAGAGAGAGATTCACATAAAGGCACTCTTTCTTACTTCACCCTTTTTGTGTTATTTACGGGATGTCTATGGGACAAAAGGAGTCATACGTTATATGTAAATAAACCATTTCCCCTAGACTGTTTGCACTGTGTCTGGCAACTCTGCGGTGGTTATTAGGACCTGCTTGCTTATCACCACTTTGCAAACAAAGTGCTATGTTTGTTAGTGTCGCTGATTCAAAAAACAAATGCAAGTTCCTAAAGATATAAACGAAACCAGCCTACAAATAATTCCACACTTCCATATGTTTGTTGTCCCTCCAAAATGTATGTGAAAATAAAATCGACTCTTAAACGTGCCTTAAAAAGGGCATTGGCAGTGGATCGCCCACCACGATGCAGTAAGTCGAAACCAAACAAATGACTGCCGGTACAGACATTTGAGGCATGAAGAGATAACTGCTTAGTATGAACATTGAGCACTGCAGAGGCTGAGCTTCGCCCTAACTCTACTTATCTATTATGTACAAGAGGAAGGGTCACCCTGAGGCAAACTAATGGTCACATACATGGTGGTGCACATGGGAAACACTACACTTCTGGGGGTTGTGTGCTGTGTGGGACGTGCTTCTGCTTACACATAATCAGAAGCACACACAAACATACACACTTACGTTCAGATGTTCATACACGCACACGCGTGCACACGCAGACACACGCACGCACACACGCAGACACACGCACGCACACACACATACATCCATACATGTACAAAAATTTATGCAACACACAATAATGTAATAAAAATGAAACACATCCTACACAAACATACAGCTGATGCTCATTCCTCCCCACTACATAAATTCAAGCGAGACCCCTTAGCCACACAGTGCCACTTATAGGCCATCGCAGGCCTGGTAGGTCACTGTAACACAGTAGGACAGGAGACAGATGGCTGCCTACGGGCCTGCTAGAGTGGCCTGGCAGAACCAGGCAGAGAAGCTAAGTAACGAGAATAAAATCTCTCTCGCGCTCTCTCTCTCTCTCTCTCTCTCTCAGACACACATGCACGCGCACATACATACACACACACACATGCCTGTGTGCACACACACACACACACACTCACACACACTCACACAGGCACACACACACACACACACACACTAGTTTAAAAATATATTTAGCTGTAAGACCATTGTAAGCTTATTTTGATCCCCACATCATGATGTTTGTCTTTATTAAAATGACAGACTGTGATTCAGTCAGAATGGTTTTGTATCCATACATGAGGGTAGATCTGGAGTTCTAGAATAGCTCATGCACATCATGACACCAAACTGTTACCCTTCAACATTTCAATTTTGTTTCAATTCCATAAAGGCTGATGGTTATATGAAGGCATCCACCATGAAAGGATGGTGGATGCATTTCTAAAATGGCATTTGGAAAGTAAGGGGGGTAAGCAAATGACCAAGACTAAGGATAGTCTTTGTTTAGGGATACTATTGTGTTTAAGACCTTAGTTATAGATGAGAGGGATATTTTTAGAAAAGAAAAAGTCATCTCTTTGATGCATTCTTTTTATTTTCAGTTTATTGTGGGCCTTCTGATGACTGTTCGACCAGATAGTAAGATAGTATTTTATTTAAAAAAATTTCTTTCTAAATATTCGTAAAAAAAAATGTATCAACAGTTTCTCATGATTTATTTTTGGAAATGATATTTTCTGTTTTCATGTTTTTTCAATTGTTTAACACTAGTTTTCCTCCATCATTTCAAGCAAGTTTGGTTTTGATTGAAATAATCGTTTGTAACATTATGTTAATGTCGTGACCTGTGCCTCATAAAGGCCAATGAGAAGCCGTGGTGGATGGTTCATATTGAGGGGGGTCACTTGTGCTATACGCTTGTATAATGTAAGACCACAAAAGGGAGGCTATGTTTGAATTTCCGGCGACACTAGAGAGCCAAGTTATCAGGTTGAGGGGGCTTTATCATTTCGGCTTTTGTTAAAACCAGACATTCAATTTGTCAGCTTAGGGGAGAGGGTCTTTAGCATTGCAGCGGAGAGGGTCATTAGCATGGCTGTTATGTGATTAACTGAAAAGGTGGCAGTTTTCTAAAGCGTCGCGGTGCATTATGGTTATCCGTCCGACCTAAGACATGTGCTTACCACTTCCCCTGCTACAAATTGATGTGTCATTCGTTTCGATTGGCTTCATTTATGAATAATTGAGGGCTTTAACGATAGGGTTCAACATGGGGATGGATTCTGAGTGCAGCGAGGTCTTTGGCACGGTTCACAATGGAATATAACCCTAAACGGCTGAATGAAACCCATGTACAGTTATTTGACATATTAATATCTGAATATATCTGTTGGTGAATGGTCTCAAAATGGCAGTGTATCTCCTGTTTGCTAGTAGAAAAGGGTTGTTCTAACTTTCCTAAAAGGTTGGTGTTGAACTGAGACGATGCTTTAATCCTACCCATTGTACAGGCCCACACCACCACCAACACCGCCGTTAAAATAAAAGGACACTAAAATAGAACCGAGGAACCGTAGCGTGACCTCTAACTTTAACACAAATTGGTAATGACAGCCACTGAAGGACCAGAAGTCATTGGCCCACAACGCCCACTGGAACCGAGTGCCCAGACACAGCCTCAAGCCTTGAAGGCCAAATTTGACTTCTGCGTTCAATAGTTGCCGTCGGTACACTTGTGAGTCTCTACACTGGTGCTTGAATTTACAGTTCTGCAGAGCGTAGTCCTGCAAGTCCCCCAAATGTCACACGTGCAGTGACATCTGGTGTTATCTTTCCAATGTGAAGATGATGTGTCAATGTGTACAAATGAAAGTAAATTCCTATCAGGAAAGATGCAACGGTCCTTCAGTTGCATCATGTATTTGGAGTGATGCATCAAGGTGTTAACCTGACGCAACATTTGGTTACAGAGAACCATCTGGGAAGTAGTCCTTGGAAACTGTCCTTGGAAAAGGGCAGGCACTTGGCAGGGGATTGGAAGAACCATATGTCTATCACCGTCTATCAGGTACTTGGCAGGGGATTGGAAGAACCATATGTCTATCACCGTCTATCAGGTATTACATAGATCACGTACTTCATCATAGGATGCTGATGGGTCAAAACCATTATCGTTCATCATAAGTTGAAGCCTGGCGAGATGGAATCTCGCGTGATCATGATCTTGCGAATCCAGCTGCCCTCACAATTGTAGTGTACCTATTGTGGCTATTCAACACAAAATAATGTGGCCTAAAGTATGGCCTGATAGAAAACAAACAGGTCGTTCTCAGAGTGAGGTACCGTCCCTAGAGAACATGTCCTTCCGGTCCAATCTGGTTTTTGATTGTTGATATCACAAGAGGCAGAGACGTGAAGGATTCCAACTCTCTGCCCACACTCCCCAAAGGGCCAATACGGTTGTGTAATGTTACAGATTAGCATGAGAAGGAGAAGCATTGTGTGACAAATATAAGTAATGTGTCGTGTTTGAGTGGGTTGTTGCGGAGGCGAGAACACACGTTTTCAGTATAAGAAGCTTGCAAGGTTGACCGACAAACATTTTATGTTTATTTCTGGGTTTTTCATAAGCTCAAAAAGCACTAATTGTTATGTTCTCATTTGATTCTGAAAAATGTATGTATATATATATATGTTATGAAAACCTACATAGCATGTTCAAAATCTGAAAGCACACGCAGTAAATTATATCCAAGAGTGATAGAATCTTTCTGAAATGTATCCCAAAGACCACCATGAATGAAGAAAAGTCTCAGCATATATACAGCCACTGTTGACATTCCCCAGCCATCACCCTAAGCACTTTTCATTGATCAGTGATTCGATGTAGTGCCTGCATTCTTTAGGTACCGGGGCCATTAACAAAGAGCAGCAGGACACAGATATCTGCCGTGATGCAATAATTAACCTGAAATGCTCTATCACGCTGACATTATTTAGCAAAGAGCTTTCGCTCCCTGTCCACATTGAAGACACTGCAGAGAAGGTGAGGATAGGATAAGATAGGATAAGATGAGACAAAAATGTCTGTTCAGGAAGGGAAATGCAGGGGTTACAGCCACGAACAAAAATTGCACATCAAACAACACAAGATACAAACACAAATAAGAAGATATAAAAATTGCACCCATCTACAAAATAAATATTGTGGAATAAACTAAGGTAAATGAAAGATATGTTGCTGCTTGTTTGACAGAAGCAGGCCACAATGGGTTTGGCTGCCTGTGATGTGTCTATAATGAATGGGAGTTCTCACATGGGCTCCAGTTCTCTATAGTTCTCTCCACTATAGCGATTTAAAAAAATGTATTCGAAATGGTGGTGGGTGATACTCTATCTCCAAATGTTCACAGCGCTGTTGTTATTAGTGTGTTGGTGTGGTTCACGGATGTCTATCCTGTCTTGCTCACAAGTGCCCAGACACACACACACACACACACACACACACACACACACACACACCCCATCTGTCGACCCCTGCCGCTCTACATCTCTGTGAAGTGCATCAGCTCTACCTGGATGCAGAATGATTCTCTCTCGCTCTCAGCTCTCTTTGTGCACTCTCTCTCTTTCTCTGTACTCTCTTTCCCTCTATCCTGAAGCCATGTGAGTGTAAAATGGTAACCTGGACACACTGAGCCTAAGCGTTTGAGGTGAAACCGTATTCTTATGACTAAAGAAAACACTGTGTGACCCAAGGGTTACCTACTACTACTATGTTTTCACAGGTTTCCCAAATTTGAGGAAAATACTCATAGTAATCGATTCATTATTCGATAACAGTTCTACTGAAATGGGACATAACATCAATATTTGATATACAATGTTTCCACAGTTCATGTGATGTGAGTCTAGGGATAGAGAGTGCGTTTGCTGGGTCTGTCGGTGGATTTCGATCGAGAGGCAGACAAAATGTCAACTGAAAACAAGGAACACAACAAAGTGAAATATCAGTGAGCTTTAGTAACACAACCTTGTTATTGTATCATTAAAGGTCATCAATGTCCACAGCCTATTGGCTCAAGCATGTTGAGCAAGATGCCTAGCCCCTACCAGCTCCCCTGGATAAAAGCGTCTAGACAAAAAACCACTGCCCTCAAAGAGGTTTTTTATTGGTTTTGTTTTCCTCTTTTAATCAAGCGTGCTGTATTTATTTGCGAGGAGGATTGTGTCATTACACTACACTCACTCATTACAGCTGTCCACTCACTCACACACTGCAGCAAGCGACTAACAGAGTGAGCCACTGGACTTCCCTAATTACCACACAACGACTCATCGCTGATGGTATCCAGAGAGAGGAGAGTTCTGGGTTGATATTATACGGTGAGCTTTGTGGTTGAATGGCATGCTCGCCACCACCGTGTGATAAAATCGAATGCCGGGAGCCATGTGACTCTGGGCTTGTTTTGAAGAGGGGGTGCATGCCCAGGGCGAGGGAAAACAAAGGGGGGAAGAAGTGAGGGATGGCATGAGGTTGACAAAAGAGAATGGGGAACAAAGGAAGGAAAGGAGAAGAGAAGGAAGGAGGATGACGATGTCGCAGGGAGAGATTTAGAAACCGACAAGCGAGTGTCGAGAACGAAGAATGTCATAAATGGGAGGAGGTGGGACGCAATGACGTGTGTTAACCCTTGATTTTGAAAAATAAAATACAAAAATAAATCAAGCAAAATCTATTTAAAAAAAGTCTTCCTTCTGGAGTCTGGACTGAGCGCTAATACAAAAACTTCCCAGTGATGAATAAAATATGAGGGTACTAACTCGATTTTCAAACTATCCAATATATTCGTAAAGCCTGATAAAAGATTTTCAGCCTAATCTAATTGGCCAAGAGATAATACGATTATTCTTCCATGTGAAGAAGAAATAAAAAATGGTGCAGCAAATCAATTAGTATTCAAAATAATCATGGAAGATGAGGAATGTGAAACCAAAAACAATATTTTATTGATGTTATACCAGAGGCTAAAAGATTCCAGCAGGATACCCACTTAACACAACCATGAGGCAGCACATTCCATACACACACACACACACCGCAACTGTGTGGACAGACCTCCAAGCACAACACACAAACATACAAAAAACTCATTCATCTTTGGAATAACACCACCTAAACACACACACACAGTCCCACACACACACACACACATTCCTGGCCCGCGTAACTTACTGAAGAGGCGCCGGTGGAAGATGAACTTCCCGGCCAGCAGGCCCGTGATGATGGCCAGAATCCAGCACACCACCTTCATGGCGTTCCAGCCCCCGCCGGGGTACTTGTTGAACAGGAACGAGAAGCAGTTGCCCACCACCGTCATGTGGGCCTGGGTCTGGCTGTGGGATACGGGGTCTTCGGCAAAGATCAGGAAGTTGCAGAAGGTCACCAGGTAGGCCACGACCATGCGCGACCACGGGTGCTGGAAGTAGTAGCGGAAACGCGCATCTATCTCCATGGTGACGGTGACTCCCGCCCCCCGCCCCCCCAGTGCGGCTACGGTCCCGGCAGTCGCAGTGCCACCTGTGGGTGTGGAGGAGAGGGGGGTTGCAGTTAGGTGGGCATGGGGGATTCGGGGGGGGGGGGGGGGGGGGGGGGGTTAGCAGGGGGTGGTTGTCTGGTGGTTTGTCCCTGGAGGTGGGGGGGAGATTGTAGCCCAGAGGTGGAGGTGTTAAACAGCGGTGGTAGTCTGGCTGTTTGGACCTGGTCCCTGGAGGTGTGTGTGGGGGAGGGGGGGGGGGGGGGGGTTGTAAGAGTGTATCCCAGAAGTGGGGGTGTTAAACTGGGGTGGTAGGGTGTCTGGTCTTTGGAGGTGGGGGGGGGTGTGATGGAGGGGGCTGTGTTAGAGTGTAGCCTGAGGGGGAAGGGGGATGCTAAATTGGGGTGATAAGCCCAGGAAAGCCAACAGGTAGAGACTGTGGACATTGGTGTTTGAACCCAGAACCTTTTGGCTTCAAGTCGTACCACATAACTGCTAGACTATCCTGTTTTTGTTTTGTTTGATAAATGTTTTGGTTGGCCAGGAAAGGCAGATAAGCCTGACTACATTTCCTGAGGCGGAGATTACTGGAGGAAATATTAGGATCATGTGAAATTCTCTGGTGGTTATGTGACCATCACCAGTAAACAAACTGTTGCTCATCCATGGCTTCATTTCGAAATGAGATAGCTTATGGAAAAGGCACCAACAACATGAAATCATCAGCTATAAATGTCACTAGTTTTAGAGCATGTGTTGTTCCAGCAAATTCCATGCATCCATCCAGGATATAGTCAATAGACCTACAGCACAAAGAAAACTGTAAAGAAACTGAGTGACGACGGGAAAAGAAGAAGATGAATCAGTTACAATCGTGACAATCGTTTGTTGATATAATGGTAGACAGACAGGCAGTCTGTTGGGCATCGCTACACTCATTGCGTCGTCACTTTCCTCAAATTACGGCCCTGACTTCAGCTGGACCTTCTAAATCGGTTCCCGGCTGTGACACCGTTTCCTAAAATACCCACGGTGGAAATTGGACGTTCGTGTCCCAGCAATATGCACATATGTGTGTGTATTATTGAAACATTTTGATCCCTGTATCCAAGGGAACAGTCTATTTTGAAATAAGAACAGGCCAAATGGCTAGCCCCATATGTGTTTATAAATAAGATAATATGCATGTAACTAACTAACCAACGTACATTCTTTCCGGTAGATAGCCTTCAGGATTTCGTGTTTATAATAAACGCCCCTCTAAAATTTCCCTGGACCACCTTAAAAATTGTATCTGACCATGGACTGGCCAATAGGAAAGATTATTGCCTCGAACACTTCAGGAAATGCACAAAGAAGCGTTGTTATTTCTAAAGAATCCGTTATCTGGGTTGCCTAATTCGGCCGATTTCTGTATCGTGTGTGGCAGCTGTCAGAACCGCTACATCCTACTTAAAACCATTGCACATCTTGCCATCTCGAACACAACATGAGCGTGGCTGGAATTAGGTCGATTGAAACGCTATAGTGTGCACATCGCTTATCTCCCATCTTATGTGTTTCCATGTCAATGAAAACGATAAATCCACGCACCTGGCCCACGGTTATCTATACCTTGTCCCTCAGTCGATAGGCAGGACGACAAGCCCCGCACACGCACGTCGGTTCTCCTGCCACATCGAGCCTCACAAACCCACGGTGGTGGCGCTCCGGTGGTCAGCCCAAACAACACCAGACATGGAGCAGTTGGCCCATGGTGGCTGTCTGAAATGTGGCGGGATTATCCATGCGACCTGTTGTCTTTGCTATGACAGCGGCGCCCCCAAATCCTCTGCCATTGTGTTGGCTGTCCATTTACCGGGTGCTTGCTCAGCACAGCGGAAGCGCTCCCCTGGTTCTCCCGTACTGGGTCGTTTCTGGGATGATGCTACTCGTGCAGCAGATGTGCGCCGGGCCGCGAATAACGTTTATCCCCACAGTGCGCATACGCGGATTTAGTTGAATGGAACGGAAGGAAGCCAGTAGTAGCGGATGACTTCGCTGTTGTATTCACTTATTTGTATTAACAGGAGTGGTTGACAGCAGAGAAAGTTAAGATGTCAGCAGATGTTGACCAAAGATGCCTTTATGTTTAATGCGCGTGTTTCTGAGACACGCAGATGAAATACTGTTTCATAATATGTAGGCCTACTTAATCTCCGAGTGTGGTGCTGATGTTGGTGCGTGTGTCTGCGCGCTGCCGAAGGAATCTCTACGCACATGTTTGATCATGTGACTGTGGTGGTGATGACGAGCCGTACGGGGAGGATCCTTTCGCTGTAGTCCATTTCCGGTTTTAGTGTAGTCCACTTCCTGGTCTGCTGTTCGCTCCGGGTTTCTAGGTCTGCTTTATTAGTCCCAGTCATAAAATTTAAAGCAAAATGTCACACCAAACGGGAATTCAAGGTAACAGCGTTTCTATTACTATGTGTGGACTGTGAAGACCTTCTGAGTTCAGTGTGTGTGTGGTTTCTGGTGAACTTTCAGAGACGTGGAACACATCTAGAAAGCTAGCGCTCAGACGAGCTAGCTCCAGCTAACCTGAGATTTGTGTGTGTGTGTGTCCAGCGTTTTGATTCAGATTGCAATTGAGTCTGACTGTGTATGCATTGCAACAGGTATATGACATGTCCATCTAGTCCTCCTCACATTTACCATCAAATGTAGCCGTGTCATTGTGTCTGCTCCTTCCAAACAAGTAGACTCGTTGTAACGTTACCAATTTGGAACAATCGGACAACGCCTACAAACGATTAAGTCACACGTTTAACCCGAGGTTATATTCTTTGAATAATGTTCGACCCAGTATCGGTATGTCGTTGATTATTTACAAACGGAAGATAAGACTCAATATGCTGGCCCTTCCCATGGTATTTATGACATGTCTGTCATAAGACTGTAAAAGTCAATCAGACAGATGTGGTTGAGTGTGAATAGATATCTTACAGTAATGAGCTAAGGCATATTTATATAGAATTGCTAAGATGTTAGAACGTCTGTCTGTCTGCAATGGTGCTATGCAACTTATTTTGTGGACTTGTGAATCCCAGTTTACTCGAGAAGCTTGTCAAGCTTGTCATTATTAGACTAAGAATTAAGACCATTACCATGGATTTGACATATGTTGATTCATAAACGCATGTTCTATGACATTAGTCTATTGCTCCTTAAGATATGATCATGGATGTGTTGAGCAAATCAGTTGGTCAACACATCAAAGATCATATCTTCTCCAATTGAATTGTATTCAAACAACATTAAACGCAAAGTCCTATTTAATCTCCATGTCATCCACAGCTGGTAACGACTTAAAGGACGTCTTTGCCGATGCCAGGAATGGAGACCAGTTTCGAGTCTTGAAGGTTGTCATTGAAGATGGTAAGCAGAAGGGCCCCTGAGATGCTGCAACTTGGTCTTTGTATGAGTGATATATCAGACAGTGTTGTGATACATCAGTATTGTGTGTTGACTTTATCATAGTAGTGTTAGGAAAACACGCCTCAACCATGTCGTGTGGCATGGTAGAAAATACATGACCAAAGGTTGCACTTTTGGTTTTGTATAATACTGTGCTCCAATAGTTTGTTTGCTGTCGATTTTATGAACATTTGATAATAATGTTAATATACAGACTCAATTTGAGATCTATATGAATGTGGTCAAAAATCTTCATTCTTTTATTCTTCCACATCTTTTGGTTTAATTTAAAGTTTCATGACCAACATTGTGGAGAACAATGTCCACCTGTAATGTTTTGCCCTTGACCCGTCTCCTCTCCAGAGCATTTGGCTCTGGGGTGCACCAGGCAAGCCTCAAAGAAATGGGACCAAGAGTACGATTCCCTAGTCCTGCCACTCCTGGAAGACGGCATGCCCTGCTACATTCTGTACCGGTTGGACTCCACAAACAACCAGGGCTACGAGTGGATATACCTGGCCTGGTCACCGGAACGCTCTCCTGTAAGAAAACCGAAGCACACAATAACAAAACACGTTTTAGCTTATCAAAAAGGCTTCAGCAAATTGCATTTCAAAAGCCTTAGCCAAACCAAATTCTGGCAGAGATCTTGGGCTGAAGTCTTTTCAAATATTGGTTTTTCCATGCAGTACGATTTTGTTGCTGTTGTTTTTAAGCGGTTTAGTAACACGCTGATCTAGTCATTCCTGATATAACCTTGGTTCCATTTTTATGTGAACTTAAAGGACAATACCGGTCTGGGTATCGTAACTGTCTCTTTTGACATCTGTTATCAATATAATTTGTCTGAATTACATCCTTGTACTGATTTTATTAAAGAACTTTTAGCGTGAGCACCCCTGCCACTAATGTAAACAATGGCAATCAAGCACTTTCGGCTGTTGGAATCAATGTGCATCAGTCAGTATGGAGTATGGGGACAAGATAACAGTGAACCTTTACAAAATGTACTTTACAAAATGTATCATGGCCAGAGATTTTGCACATTGGAGTGATTTTGCCAAATCATAATGGTAATTTATGTTTTAGTGAAGCCAGGAGAAACCGTTGAAATCAGCTCTCTCTCTCTTGCAAAACACATGCCTAACATCAAGGAGACTTCCTGAATACATAAAGGTTAAATCAAAGAGAAAATCGTTTACGATGGTTTGATCACCCAGACCGGGGTTGTCCTTTAGATATTCATACATCCGTGACACAATGTCACGCCGGAACCATTGTACTTGTTTACTTTTAAAAAAGTGCACCACTTATGAATTGGCACTGTGGTGGTGTCATATTTCCACAGCGTTGATGCAGCCTCTCTGGCATCCGGAACGAGCAGATTGGCCGGTGGTAGAGCCCAGTCGCTAACCCAGTCACTAGACTTGAGTAAAACATTCCTTGTCTGCTGGTTGAGACTTGTTCGGTGCTGCAGACATTTTCAAATGCTTGCCATGCAGTTCAGGGAGTGCAGGGGATGTACCGAACAGCAGTGGTTAATACTTTATTGGTTTGCACTCACAAACGACACATTGCAGTCAAGGAATGTCTGAAAACGTATTGGGTATCAATCAGGAGTGTTAATAGGAACGTTCGTCAACATTTGCTGTTAAAACCCTCAGAAATGCAAATATGTGTTTGCTTGTGCTTTTCATTACAAAGTAATCACTAAGCAAAAGCAGGGCTTTAGGCCGTGGTAGCTTGTAGTGGATCATCTGCCATTATGAATGACCCTTCATTTTAATTCATCGAAAAAGTAAGAGCAATAGAATAACCCACAATGATAATAGTTGCAGACCTTATTGAAGTATCCTTTTTTTTTTTTGACAACAGGTCCGACCTAAAATGTTATACGCTGCGACCCGGGCCACTCTGAAGAAGGAGTTTGGTGGTGGACTCATCAAAGATGAGGTCTTTGGCACCACTATGGTTGGTGGACTTTCTAACGGAAGACAACAGTTTCTATATTCAGACGTGCATCCATGTATGTGTATAATTCTCAATAACATTAGTCACATGGTGCTGTTGGTTTTCTCCACAGGACGAAGTCAATCTCAGTGGCTACAAGAAGTTTCTGACCGCTCAGGCTGCTCCTCTTCCTCTGACCGCCGCTGAAGAAGAACTGCGACAGATTAAGCTGAGCGAGGTACACACCACACACACAAGCATACATCTTCTTCAAAAGTGGCTTGAGGGTGTATTGCCCCCTCACTTCATAGAGGCTACGCTAGGGTCATGCTAACCTCGCTATCATGTAGCTTGTAACTTGATCTGTACTGAACACACAAAGGATGAGATTTGCACCCCTCCTCTCAAAATAGTGTTCCATCAGGTAAATTATGGAATGTTTTGTCATAGTCGAGAGCCTTGGTAAAAGTTTAATTTATCAATTAACTTTCAACGTTTCATAAGCCACAAAGGTACGAATCCTGCTGAGTCTGATGTTTTTACATCAGAACAACACCTTGTACCCCCCGCCTTATCTGTTTTCCTGTGTATATGATCCTATGAAAAATAGATAGACATATACACACTGTATTAAACAACAATGCTGTATATCAATGAAGGGCTGGCGACGCAACAGCCACCACCATGAGTCAGTGTCAGTGCAAGGTCAAGGGCAGCACAAGGAGTGCATATGCTTGCTTGGCAGGAACCAACACATCCTAGTGCTAAAGATGCTGATGCACTGGAACACCGCAACTCTTGTCTACAGATCATGAATCCGTTAGTCTTTTACAGCACACACCCATACCGCTGTGTCTACACGTTACACTCCCATCCCGAAGCAGTGTGATCTCTAATAATAATAATAATAATAATAATGCAGGCTAAAACACGGTTGTATGTACAGTATGTTACATCAGTTACGGTTCTACATTACACGGAATGACTCACCGTCTATTTTGAGAGCTGCAAGACTATTATCGGTGTGTGTCCTCTTGCAAAACGACAAAGATTCAGCAAAATGATTTCTCTCGGTAGGAATATCAAAACATTTTGGATTTGCAGTGATGCTAAGACGAAAACCGCTGAGTTGTTGCCGTTCCTAAGGGGATACAACTAATATATGCTATTCATGTTTGATGCAACAGTGAGATGAAGACGTGCTCTTATCAAGCTCCACTGTGCCCCCCCTGTAGAGATGTCGCTCTGTCTGAGGAAATTGAGTTTATCCGCGGAAATGAGAAATACTGCATGAACAGTAAAATGGGAGCCGGGTGCTGTGTACCCCACTTTCACCATATCAAGTGTTAGAGTCTCGTATTTCATTAAAGACAAACCGTTGGTGTTTGGTAGGTTTCGTGGAGCCATGTTTAGAGAGTCGCATGTATTGGTTCAACTGACATTACATCCGTTACTTTATGATGATGCTGCTTCTGTACCAGGTTCACTCGTTGTGGTGGAAGGTTGACTCAATAGCTGGGGGTGATTGTGTTGGTGGCTTGTTGCGTTTGAACCACATACTTTTGGCATGGGGCTTAGCCTGCTTATAATGAAATGTGAAAGGGATCTTTTTTTCTCTCTTTTCCTGTGAGGTGATGGTGCAGAGAGCAGCTGTTTTTGTGTAACTTTTTTTGTCATTATTATGTGTTAATGAATTTCTTTAACCTGTTTTGATCTCATTTCGGAAGTCTTTCATCTAAACTGTTTGGGGCCGTTGTTTGGAAAGAACACTAAAGTGGTGGGAGTCATTCATAGTGGTGATAATATGATGGTAGGCATTTAGTGTGCTGCTACGTGCTACTGCATTACTAAATAAGGAAGTGATTCGAGAGCCGTGTGGCCCAAAGGGAAGCAACCGGTAGCACAAGCAGTCAGGGAGGCGATGGATCCTCCCACTGACCCGAATAAATTAAAAAAATCCCATTAGTCTGAGCCGCAGAGAGGACCAAATGAGGTAAACTAAATGAGTTGCACGACCAATATCATTAATCAAACAGATGGCTTAAAGATTATCCTCTTTATTACCCACATTACAGGCCAAGTCATGTTTATGTTGCATTCCATTTCAAGTGCAGGCCTCTGAATCGGATGTGATGTACCGGTAGTAGTCTAGCCGTGAGGCGTGTCATCTTTGCCCTCCGGCATTGTCTTGCTGTGGGGCCCCTGTCACTTCCAATGGAAGCTTCTCCTCTGTCATTGGATAGCTGCAGTGTTTCTGCGGCTTCTAGAAAGTGTATACACCCAAACCACAAACTTTACTCAAAAGGATCTCGTACTCCGATTGTGTGAGAAATAAACGCAGGCAGGGCTATGTTTTCAGAGTTGTGTGTGTATTTTCTCGGAGGTCCAAGCAAGTGAAACAAAGTCTTAACTATTCCGATTGCACTATCCCAAATGTAATTTGTGAATTCAAATAAAGCATTTAAAATGTGTGTGTGTGTGTGTGTGCGTATGTGTGTGTGTGTGTGTGTGTGTGTGTGCTTTAGGTGCAGACGGATATCAGTGTGGACACTAAGCAGCAGACCCTGCCTGGCGTGGCCTTCCCCATGCACGGAGACGCCATGAACGCCCTGAAGCGCTTTAGGAGCAAGGAACTCAACTACGTTCAGCTTGTACGTATACTGGGGTTCACAAGTGAAACATGAAAAACCTCCAAGTCTCACTGGGTAACATTTAAATGAGCTCGTAGCTAAAAATGATCTGGACATATCGGTAGTCACCGCCGATCGACAGATATTTCAATAACGTTATAAATAAATTACGTCCTGTAACTGGCCAGTCTGTTCCTCTTTGTTTACAAGAATCGTACTAACTACACTCCCGAAAGCCCTCCCACTCATGCCAGCCGAGCTGCGCTAGTCCGCGTCACACAGTTGCACAGCCAGTAAGAGTGGACAGAACACTGTTATTGAGTATTTTAATTCTGAAAGTCTCCCGCTTACTAACTGGGCGGGGCGAAGTCTTACACATTGCAACTTCAACTGTATGTTAAAGGACATTTTCTCCTCAGTCAGTTCTATCTTACCATCCAATGCGGCTTTGTTTTGTTTTCCCTTCCGGGATGAGGGATTTTAGGGGGGTGGGGTAGGGACTTACTGACTGGCACAATGATGTCTTGATTTTGGACCAAGGCACTTTTATCTCTTCCTTGCCTCCCCCTCATTGAAATTCAGAAGCATTATGTTGTGATTCGATTACAAGACAATAAAGTCAAGCAGTACAGGGTTCTGACGGTGGCTCCGTCTCCATACCTAAACAGCTCCTATTGTCTGGTCATCAAAGAGAGCTATTCAAATATGTTGTGCAAAGGGGAACTGTGAATGGTTGGCGCTGATAGTCACAATACTGTCTTTATAGAGCACCTTTGTGTGACTGTTGTTTTTTGGGTTACAGGGACGCATCTATAGATGCACTCACACAATTCCAGAACAACCGGTCTCATGGCATTGTTATGTTGAAGGTTCTTCGTTGAGTTATTTGCTTATGGCTACCAGGTCAATTGAGGTTGTTAATGCAAATGTTGTCAACAAGATAAACGGGATTTTCCTTTCCCTCTATTTGTTTTTGACACAGCGCTCTCTCCCCTAGCATTATATCATTTATAATAACATGTAAATACAATATTCCTGCTGCAATTGAACAAACAACCATACAATACTAATCCTTAATATATACATTCAAAGTAATTGGTTGACAGACTGTTGGAGAAATCAGATTGCAGTGAATAGAAGTGAGACGGTATACATGGTCGTAGTCAATCAATTATTAAAACCAATGCTATTGCTGTGCAATGTTATCTATCAAGTGAGTATGGTAATCATTATAAGGTAGTGGTTGTATAGTGGATGTTTTTAGCCATAGCCTGCTAATGATAAAATACAAAGGAGATGTTTTCGCTCGCTCATGGGAGGGGTCAGAAAGCAGCTTCTTTTGGTGTTTTTAATTATCGTTATTTAAAAATAAATAAATTGGAAAGCATTCTATAAACAGGCTAGGCCATAATGGCAGTGTTTCGAAGAACACTGTAGTGGTAATGGTGGTAATACTGGTTGATGGTGGCCATTGAGTGTACTATGTCTTCATTATGGGACGAAAGTGGGGAGTTAAGAAATGCATGTACACAAGGCGGTGTGAATATTTCGGTACCTCGTGATTCGATTTAGATCCTTGGGCCACGAATCGATTTTAAAATCGATACTCTATTCAAAACGGTGTCTGATTCAGTACATTGGGGTGCTGATTTCAGAATCTACTCTAGTCCACTGTGCGCTAAGAAAGGTGGTGTGGAAATTGATGGCATGAAAGCTGAGTAGAGTGTGTATACGATTATGTCGATTTTATGTTTTGAGAAAATAAATCAAATGATTGCAATAATGTTAAAACCAAAAAGGCAAACTTTAGACAAAAGGAGAAAAAAACGTGAAGCGATTTTACTTCTAATATACTCAGATTCAGAATATATTATTAATTCCTGGTCAAATAGTTTGGTAAAGGCCACACGATAGTGGTCGCCCTAATGCTTTGCTGTTGTTGTTTTTTGTCCACAGAATATAGATTTTGAGAAGGAGCTGATCAAGTTGTCCAGCACTGAGCCCACCGAGGTGAAAGACCTGCCCAGGAGGATCTCCAAGGACTGTGCACGCTACCACTTCTTCCTGTACAAACACTCCCATGAGGGCGACTACCTGGAATCCACAGGTGAATACAGGGTGTTTAGGAGCCGACTAGAACAGGGTGTGATCTAGGGTTGATGGTTGCCCAGTTTGGAACAGAGGCGGGTTTACATATTCCTAGTGATGTATTCTGGATTGAAAGGAATAGTATTGGCTAAAATAAAAACAGCAAATAAGCCATTTAATTCTGATAACTATTGCTTTGTAAGCATGCATTTAACTTTACTAATACTGCCACAAGCTGGCTCTCTCCTCGCACGGTTGTCATCATTGCTGCTGTATATTAAAATGTTTCATCGTGAATGCATTCCTTGAAAAGTGTCCATCTCTGGTGTCATTAAGCTAACATAAACAGTTCTGTTTTGGGAGTTTCCATGAAAGGGATCGTAGGACACACATTTGGACAATTCTGCCAACAGGCTAATGTTGCTAATAAAATTGATGTAATGTTCAAAAATCCTCAAAATGGCGAATCTTCCCGAAATGTATGGCGATTGTGAGCTACTCAGTCTAGTTCTTCTTCGTATGTCAAAATCGACGTCAGATATGTATTTTCTATGAAACTCAAATGTGCAACGTGTTTCGGTCTCTCCTCCATCGGCGTGTCTGCGGCAGTGTTCATCTACTCCATGCCCCTGAACACGTGTACGATCCGGGAGAGGATGCTGTACTCCAGCTGCAAGAACCCCCTGGTGGACATGGTGGAAAACCAGATGCAGATGGAGATCGAGAAGAAGGTAGAATCACACATCCGACTTCAGATTAATATCTAAAGTCTGACGGCAGACCAGCTCAAATCTAGGTGAACGGGGCATTTCACTTTTATCTCGAACACAAACGGGTGACGGCCAGGCCCTGTGCCGTCACCCTCCAGAGGTTCTGCTGTAAGATAGTAGGACTGCTGGAGACGAGATGGATACAAAGATCACCGAGCTCTTCATGGCTAAGAAAGTTTGACATGACGAGAGGTTGCACATGGCGACCGTAAGGAAAAATAGAATTGATGATTAAGTGGTTAGGGTGTTCTACGCCCAACTGAATAGGGACTGGGTCCAACCCCCAATGTCCACAGACACCCTGCAGGCATATTTAAACCCCTACCTGTTCTTCGAATGAAATGTATCTGTATTCACTGCATGTCGCTTTGGATAAAAGCATTTACTAAATGTTTAAGTGGTAAATTAACCATTGTTTTGATCGAGCCATTAATGTCTCTTGGCTAGAAAATGTGTGTGACAAGATGATGTGTCTGTGTTAATTAGATAAAAGTAGGGTTGGCAATTTGGAGAAACCAGCAAGAGTATACTAGATTACTAAATATCCATTGGAAATCATCCAACTGAACAAATCCCACCCTTCCCTTCAGGCCTCCCTCCAAAGCCACTCCCCGAAAACATCTGACTAGCTCGCTAGCGTTAGCAATAGGTCTGCCTAGTCTTGTGGAAGACTCCGGTCATGCGCAATGAGTGCACAGGCAGAGACTGCGCAGGTATCCCGGTAGGTAGAAGGGCCAAATTAGATTAGTGGAAGGGATATTACAGGCATGCGACAGCCACAGATACTGGATTTTTTATTTTTTTACTTCTCATTTTATGTATTGATTGCTGTCGGGATGTAAAGAGAACTTCAACAAATACAGAAGAAATTAATACTTAAATTGCCTACCCTAGCTTCAATTTGAGAATACCTAATTTAATTCACAGAATAATCACAGGAATATTCAATATTTTCATTCCTACTTGTATACTATATACTAAACTTGTGTGTCTGTGTAGAATATTGTTAATCTGTTAATGTTATCTTCTCTCTGCGGTGTAGCTGGAGATTGTTCATCTATAATCTTTATCTTCTCTCTGCAGTGTAGCTGGAGATTGTTCATCTATAATCTTTATCTTCTCTCTGCAGTGTACCTGGAGATTGTTCATCTATAATCTGTTATCTTCTCTCTGTAGCTGGAGATTGACAATGGTGACGATCTGACCCCAGACTTCCTGTACGAAGAGGTCCACCCCAAGCAGCATGCGCACAAGCAGGCCTTCGCCAAGCCCAAGGGCCCTCCAGGCAAGAGGGGGGCCCGACGCATCACTAGGCCATCAACGGAGGGCGGGGAAGACGACTAAATAGACCGTAGGCCTACAACTCCCCCCCCCACCCACCCACCCACCACATACTCCATAGTGGAACATTCCGAGAGTAAGGGCAAAGTTACATTCAACACAACTTATTTTGTAAAAATTAAAACAGCAAACATCATCGACCTCAAAATTTTATATATATATATATATATATATATATATATATATATATATATATAAAAAACATTCACTGAGAGACTGTTCTATGCACACCAAGATGAACTGAGCCAATTCCTCGGTTTTCCGCTTCTGTTTGAGGCATGAGTTCAGATATAAAGATATAAAGATAAGTTACTGCAAGTGCTTCATAAATATTAAGAGGCTAGAAAAAGCGCTCTTTTTGTGACGTTGCCACATCATATGCCAGCTTGCACAAAAATATAAAGAAATTGAATTTGTGCCAATAACATAGATAAAAAAACCTCCCCTTATCAGCCAGTATGCTTGAAATCTTAAGTTGCAATTGCGCAAAAGCGAAGATCTCGTCTTAAAATAGTGTGCACAATTGACTATCTCCACTTTGTCCTGTATTCAGTTTTTTAAACTGTTTTTATACAACAGGTTTACATGGGGAACAAACAAAAATAATACACATCTGCTGAAAAGCATATTTTTCTATGCAAATGCTGTAAATGTACATACTGTAGCCGTGTGCGATCCGTGATTTAAAAGATCTTGTCTGTGTGCTGGTGATTTGTAGGTGTCAATAGAGAATGTGAGGAGGGGGTAGTAGATGCTTCCAAAAATAATATCCTGCAATACATCCAGGAGCGAGCTGCCCATTGCAGATTGAAGTCCTACCAAACTTAAAGCCACTAGGTGTGATGTCGATTAGCCATTTCAAAATCTGCCATCTAGTGACATCACTGGTCGGTTTGAATTGGCCAATGTAGATCACAACTGGTGATACAAATATGGGCCCTTTTTAAAGAGAAAAGGGAAAGTACCTTGTGCTAAATGTGTGTCACTTGTCTACCAACAATATCTTTGTTCACCTCATGCTTGAAGGGGGGGGGAAGATGTTACCCTTTTATTCATAAAGAATGAATATTATAGGAAAAATAATCATCAGGTGGTCTTGTTTTCTTACCATAGAGCTTTTAAAAGAAAAAATATATTTAATTTACATCCTTTTCTTTTTTTTACTTCCATTGTGGGCACATAGAATGTATTGCATTTTAAGTGTTCAGTCAAAGCTTAAAATGAATTGCAATAATTGATTTTTATTTCCCTTTTTTTCAATCGTTACATTTTATTTGTAACTTGATTTGATAAAATTACTTTTATATCTTGAACCACTCAAATGTATGACAGTTCAATGTATTGTGTACATTTAATAAAACATTTAGTAAAAACAAATACAGTGGTACACAATTTTAAATGAAGGTAAAATATTAACTGTTGAGTTAAGTACTATGAAAAATATCTTACTAATTTACTAACAACGCACTGAAATATATGAATCACAATTCACTTTCATGTTGTTTCCGCAGCCAACACACTTTCACATTCAAATGTAATCACCAAACTTCTCTAACAGAAATGTTATTGAATGTTATTATTCGACGGTGTCAAAGTGTGTGAGGGGGAAAAAAATATTCCAACCAACTATGAACACTATTAGGGCTTAGATCTAGTGTGAATGTAAGCATCAAACTAGTGATCGATCGGCCACTGATCATTATCGGCTGATATACTCTCTTAACACGTATTAATTTGCCGATCACGGGACTCAAAACTATTGGGCACAAGACGGATTGAGGACAAGACGCACTGTAATTATGTCCAGTCACAGACAAGGTTTGTCCTGCATTTAACATAAGTGCTCTTTAAATGGCCCTGGCTCTCAAAGGTAGGACACACTAAACCATAGACATAGCCCGTATGCAATAACTAGCCTGCATCTCACTGGAGACGACTGCTGTAGCTCGACCCCAGGGCTGAGCGCCTGAGTGAAGCCGTTGACAGGCAAAATGTAGAAAATACCCAAAAATATTTGGCATCACCCATGTCGGCTGATAGCGCATCAAAGAATCTGTTTTGGCCTAAATAATCCTGATCGGTGCATCCCAAGTCAAAACACTGCACAATACAGTCAGTTTCACTGGCAGATAGCTTTGTATCCAGGTCAGGATCAGAACAGTTTTAGCTTTGACATGGCTCAGCTCCCAGTGCCCGATGCTCCAGCTAAAAAACCTCTGCTGACATCCTCAAGCTCTGCCAGGACCTGTTGGGACAAGATCCAACTGTGAACGCAATCGAGCCCAGCCGAGAGTACTACTTCTCAATGAATTCATTCTGGCTATTCCTTATTTCTATTCTATAGATGTTTCTACAAGAACAAAAAAAGAAAAAAAAGTTTATATAAATGTACCTGTTTGATGGTAGGTCGTTTGACCTTCCTGTCTTGGAGGCAGTTGCAGGCCAGGGCGTAGGTTCTCTCCACCTGGGCCATGTCTGTGTCACTCATCTTCTTGTCCAGGAAGTCCTCCAAGGTCAGATCCTCATCCTCGTCATCAATTTCATACCTCAGCTCCATCTGGCGGGGAGGGGGGGGGGTGTAAGAGCCGGCTATGTGAAGTGATGTCACTGATAACTAGGCGCAGTGATAAACCGGATGCCTGTTTATAAGTAGGATGTGCGACTTTGAAATAGGCGTTTGAAATACCCATACAACTATTGAGTATATACATGAATATTTAACACCTGCTGCTCCTCTCCTTTTCAATGTTGACTATTTAGTCATTTAACAGATGCTTTTACCCCAAGCGACAGTGAATTACGGTGAGAAGGGGATTAGGCATCTTGCTCGGGGATGCCTACAGGTAGACTAAGGACCCTGTGGTTTTTAACCCAGAACCTCTCGGCTGGGCGTCAAACCAGTAGACTACTGCTCCCAATGACAAATTATATATCCCGGAGGTCTGGACCTCTTGCTCCTCAGCACTAAGCCTACCAGAAGACTACAGTGGCCCGAGTGGGTATAAGGATGAAAAAAGAAAACTACTTACCAGACATGGCATTTCACGGTTTTCGTCAACTGGCGGAAGTCCAGATATTATTTCTAACAACACCTGTGATGACAGGGGGAAGGGGGTCAACTTCATGGCTCTGGATGACAACAAAGGGTCTCTACCAAGCTGTCATTCCCACAGCTAACCTCGCCGTAACCAGTGTTGATGGTTTAATTTACCAAGCTGATGAGCTGTGTAAATGCCGTGCGGAATGGACAAGTTGGGCTTTTATCTTAGAGATCATGTACAGAGAAAGGCTGCTACTGGAAACTGATATTAGATGCTAGATTAGATGCTTCTTTTATGTTGCAGTCAAGCTAGAATCACATAGGATTTGAATGGATCCAATCCAGGGGCCCTAACGAAAGCTATGCACTGCCGGGAACGGGCAGGAATTTATATGTCAGTAGTTGAACTACTAGTTTAAATGCTCAGTTGTTCGATATGATTCACTAATAATCTCCCATATTGATCATCCTCTTAATAGCCCACAATATACTCCCATAAATGTATGTGGGTGTGCTTGTGTCACGATAGACAAAATGACCTACCACTCCAAAGCTAAAAACGTCGGATTTCGGCGTGATCTCGCCGCGCAGGGCCTCAGGTGCCATGTATGCACGTGTACCCACAATCCTCTCTGTTAGCATGGTGGCTGACGATCGCGTGGCCGATGCTCTGGTCAGCCCAAAGTCGGATATCTTCGCCACAAAGTTCTCGTCCAATAGGATATTCCCACTAGCAGACGTGAACAGTTGGACAGTAATGGATAACCAACTAATGCTTGAGAAATACATTAATTTATGGCAACAAAGGCTACTGAAACATTAAGAAGTAATCCAATACTCCCATAATCATTAGCATGCAAAATTTTGAAAATACTGCCAATGTAACATAATAGACTGAATTGCCTTTTAATATCCCTGTGAACATGGTGGTTGATGTGGAGGTAGTCCAAACCTCTGGCACTTCCTGTAGCTATCAAACATCTCCTGCTCCACGACAGAGGAGGGCTTTCATCCTTCGAGATGAGAAAAGAAACAACCCAAAACCACATGTTTATCATCTGCACTACGTCACCAAGTCCCTTTATTAATGCCGGTCAACAGATAAACACCATGCTACTTTACCATACAAGCTAGCCGATCAAGAACAGAACCGTTGGCCATCAAGACGTACACCAGACATGGGTACGGTCCATCACAGGAAAAGCCGACCATGTCCACCAAGTTTGGATGTTTCAAACTGTGAAGGTAAAGGATGCCGACATTAAAAACAAAACAATCATCATTTCACCGCGCCCACTCATATGTTCCAAGCCGATATCAACACCTCAGATTGTTATTTGTCTCTGCCTCGAATCAAATGATGGCCCATTAAATCTCCATTATGTAAATTAACTATGTAATCCCCTTGCACAAAAACAACCCTCACTCATTCAACAGGGAAAGCCATAGAGAGGTAATTCGTGGTGCCTCAGGCTCCTCCATTAGCCGCTTGGGTCAATAGTTCAGCGTGCTTTCACAAGGAAATGATTGACACGTCTGTTTACAAATATTCGTACGGAACCACCTCTCCCGTGAATGAAATGGCTGTAGGTGGCTGCAGTCATTCCAATTCCTAGATACTAGATACCAAAGATAAAGAGACCTATGAAAGAGAGAGAGAGATGGAAATAACACATTATTATTATGACGAGAGAATGCTTACGTCTTCAGAGTTTCTATCTCCTGGCGGAATTGAAGTCGTAACTCCTCCGCTAAAATGTCTTCTTCCTATGGAGCAATTATTATAGTAATCACATTCTGTGTTTTGCATTTTAAAATGAGACTTGGGTTTTGTTTTCACTCACTGGACTGAGCTTTTTCACGGCTACGGGTTTGTGGTTGATGAAACCCTTGTACACTGTTCCAAACCCTCCTTCCCCGAGCCGATTCCCGCCCTCCGACGTTGGCCGGTCGTCAAAGTTGCCCGTGATGTTCATCAGTTCGTGGTACAAGAAGCTCATATAACCTTTTAGGTGGAGGAACACAAGGTTGTATAGTCAGTGGTGCATTGGAAATAACACAATGTGTTACTGCCATCTATTGGACAGATCAACCTATATCAAGAAGGCAGTATCCACACATTGTTTCAGCATTACCAATTTTATATTGATGGTATGTCAAAACATAATGAATTACTACTCTATAATGTCATAACGTAGCACGTTGATGATCACTTTGCTGTTGTACCAGTGGGGAAGAGCAGAGCACATTTAAACTACAATTGATCACTATTTTAGATTTGATATAAGAGTTCATGTAAATATATTGAATTGTCTTCAATACCTGGGCAGTCTGGTTCAGCAGTCTGTGTGGGCTTCTCTTGGTGAGGATTAGGACACACAGGCAAAGGCAAACTCAGGGCCTCATCCAATTTACTGGTTGGTAAGTTGCTGTCATTCGCAGGTTGTGGCAGCACTTCTGATACAGGCTCTAATGTGGCATTTAAATCAAAGAGAAGTGGTATATGTTACGGTCATGTATTACCTTTCGTGTGATAGTCTAACCTCTGTGTGATTTAGACATAAAACAGAATTTTGTCATTTGACGGTCACATTTGATGACACACCTGGCAAGAGCAATGTAGCAGGTGCCAGTAACTTTTTGCTCTTCAAAATATCCACAAGCTCGCCGACCGTGGAGTTGGTGGTCCCCCAATTAGTCAGTAAATCCATCGTGGGGCTCTCCCCCTGCCGTGCAAGGGATGCAAACCTCCTACAACAGAGAGGCCCTCCGTGAAAATCAGAAGAGGCGACGAGTGTGAATGCAAGGTAATAATGGTACTTCACCTCCACACACAGCCCAACGTTACCTGACTTCAAGCTGCGTGTACCTCGGCTCCCCGTTGGGTTTCCTTATCGAAACAATGACATCTTTCCATCTGTCGTCGGGGTCTAAAAAGTCGGACAGTCTACGGAGTATTGAAAAATTTAGTTTGCGGATATATGTAGTCGATGTTATCTGGTTATTCATCCTGCACCCCACGGAATGTTAACGGACATCAACACTAATCGCATACTTTTTTTTAGTAGGCCTATAATGTGCGGTTATTGTATCGCTATATGATTTAAGCCTAGTCTATTTTACACAGTACATGGTTTCAGCATAGCCTGTGACATTCTGGATACTAAAATTGGTGTTATAGCTCAGTGTTATGTTGTGCAACTTCCTGAACGAAAACACTGTAGTCCACATCCGCTCCTCCCACAACGCGGAAATCAAAGAGACGAGTCCGTGCAAGTTCAGGATGGAGACGTTTGTTTCTGTCGCTGTTTGTTGTATCAACTCACTCACTCAAAAATAAAACCTTGGTAATAAATGTAATGTAGCAACCCTGTTTATATGCGTCCAAGCACCACACAGATTGTTTTGATGAACTCTCTTTTATTAATCGCGGACACACGTTGTCGAACGCTATAACACAACGAACATGAACTTCCCCACCTCTGTAACCCGGATATTCAACTTTAAGGCCCCCTTCTCCTGAACACCCAATCAGAACATCAATCAACACAATGCAGACAAACACGCAACTCAGAACCGTTACAATATATATATATATAAACAAGTTTGTAATTAGTTTTGACATTCAACCCTCATACGAGAAAGCTATCTATTGCAAACAACTATGACAGTCAGGGTCGGCTAACGTAACAACAAGAAAACATTGTTGGAGAGATGCCTGCATGGCTAATAACTGCGGTGCTGTTGCACAAGCGATCATCATCCATCGGACCCGAAGTCAAACTATTTGCCCCATCTAGTGGGCAGTTAGAAAACGTCTAGAAAACTTGCTGTTTATTTCGTAGAAGGTCACAATAAGTTGTAATCGCTCCAGGCCTACTATTGGGTTTGTTTGTTTTCTTTCTTCTTTGTATAGCTGTCTTTATTTATTTTGTTGGTTCTTTCATTTGTTTGTTCTTTCTGTCTTTCCTTCAAGTGAAGACATGACGTGATACGGGTCTGCTGGTTGCTATAGACTGCATGGGCTGGGGTATTTACATTAGCAGTGCTCGCTGTGTTTATAGTGTGCTGGTTGCTGTTTGCATTGTGTATGTGCAACTCAGGATCGGTGATCTCTTCCATGTGTGGCTCGGGCCTTCGGGATGCTTTGCTGGCTGACCATTAAGGAAAGATATGCTGATATGACTACCGTGTGTGTGTGTGTGTGTGTGTGTGTGTGTGTGTGTGTGTGTGTGTGTGTGTGTGTGTGTGTGTGTGTGTGTGTGTGTGCACATGGCACGCGCCCTTGGTATTGCATAAGCATTCTATAAGCATTGAATAAGCATTGTATACGAGTTTATTACTAAACAATATTTTTATATAGTGTATTCTATTTTGTGTGTGTGCGCATTAGCGTGTGTGTTTAGATACATGCCCATGGTCATTTTGTTTGGTGTGATATTCGTAATGAGTGATGGCATCTTGCTTAGTGAGTGATGGCAACAGCAGACATCTTGCTTAAACATGCCCACAGATCCACATCTTCAACTCTGAGGACACTTCACGCTACTCTGTTGCAGGTGTCCGGAAACGAACCGGAGTGAGTCATATAGTTTATCTGTGGTCATAGCCAAGTCTTGCGATGTGCGAATGTCCAAAGCGAGTAACAGGCTTGGCTCATGTTCATTGTCTCTGGGTACCGACAATATGAGGAGTATGAGTTTGATGAACAAGTTCTCTAGTGCTGCATGCACTGTTGGTCTGGGACCAAACATGACTTGTTATTGCAATATCTGAATAAGTTGTGAGCTGTTAAGTCACACGGAGAACCTGTAAAGATGCACATGCGACCTATCAGCAGTCTGGTCCAGTAGGTGAAGCAGTTGATTGGGGTTGGATCACAGATTCCTTCTCCCGGGATGAATTTAAATGAGCCAAGTGAATGAGTGTGTATGGAGCAACAGGGGGGCTGGGGAACAGCTTGGAGGTCCAATGGAACCAGCATACCCCCCACTGTCTGTCTGTCGGTCAAAATCCAAGGCCTTTGGCACTGCTGGTAGCGGCTGGCCATTGACAAACTCAGTGCAGAGGCTTTTGCCTTATGTTGGAACATCGCTTGGGCTGAAGAGTCGTCTCCTACTTGATGCTACACCAGGAGTGAACAGATTGCTATGAAAATGTTTTTTTTTGTAATGTAAATGTATTTTCAGATGTCTTCCATGGTTTGGCGTGCAAGTCTGTTTTTATTGATATTCTTCTATTTTCTCAGAAAAAAAAGAATATAGCCAGTCAGCCAGTTACTCAAACTTTGCTCAAACGAGATACCTAGACTGCAGTTACCAAGGAGACAGATGGGTGGCAGTAGTAGTCCGTCTGCAACTGTTTAGTTGCAGACGACAACACACACACACACACACACACACACACACACACACACACACACACACACACACACACACACACACACACACACACACACACACACACACACACACACACACACACACACACACACACACACACACACACACACACTAAAGTGTTTTTGTGAGGGGCTGTGTGTTGCAGTGTGTGTGTTGATGACATACTAACTGGACATGGTCAGCACAGTGTGAACTTGGAGTGACCACATTCCATTGACTACAACAAGACTATGAAACCTCTCTCTCTCTCTCTCTCTCTCTCTCTCTCTCTCTCTCTCTCTCTCTCTCTCTCTCTCTCTCTCTCTCTCTCTCTCTCTCTCTCTCTCTCTCTCTCTCTCTCTCTCTCTCTCTCTCTCTCTCTCTCTCTCTCTCTCTCTCTCTCTCTCTCTCTGGGGCATCCTGTCTGTTGCAGTTGAGTGTCCACCAAAACTGCCATCTCACGTTTTCTGGCAACAATCAAAAATGATTTGTGCAACAAAGGCTTTACATTGTCATACCGCTGTGAGGAATATGTGGTATTACACACACACACCCCTTGGTGAAGTGTGTCGGAGTCACAGGATCATACATGCACAATGCCACCTATATTCACCATCCACAGATGACCACCCTCAAAGACGTGGTATAGCAGACCATGGCCATTCTTCTACGTCACATGGATGCAACACTGTTGAGACCTATATGGCTCTTTTTCTTCTGCTATTGCAAGAATATCCCGGTGTTTGTCGTTTACTAGTAAAAGCATGCATCTGGTTTACAGTGAGAGTTGCCAGCTTTCTGCTGTATAAACACATTAACCCCCTTTTCCTGTGCCGGGTCTCAGGAAACAGGGATTTGAGTTTGAGTCTATATAGTCCATTGTTGGGGGTGTTATTTTCCTATTGTGGGGAAGGTGTCCTATATGAAGATTGCTGTATTCCACAGGAAATATAACAGCACATGGACACCTGCTCAATGTCTCCATAGATCCTTTTGAACATCCCTGATGGTATAGGTAACCCCCTGCCACTGATGTTTTTGCTCCACCAAGGGGCAGGTGTGGCCTTTTGACATCCCAACAGGGACCCTGTAATCCGATGCTCGTCAGTGCTAATCCACGGGTTCAGAGGCCTAGAAAAGACAGCAACATATGTGAAACCCCCCTGGATCAAACCTCCAACCTCACTGACGAGGAGGGGGGAATTGGCTGACAGGATTGTGTTGTTGTTTGCTCTTTGACCTGCAAAAAAAAGCTTTGTTTAATTATTGACACCCGAGTAGATTTCTTCCTCCCCTTTTTAAATTATTTTGGTTTTTGAGGAGTGGTCACATGAGAACGTCACCACCTAGAGTTTTTAGAATTTCAAGGTTTCAATTAAAAGCTTTGGAATTGGTGAGAAATAACTAAACAAAAAAGCTGGTTTAATGGATACATAATTTGTCTCCATTGAACTAACGTTTTCCTAGACTGGTGATCCCTTTTTGACTGTACCTTTCACCGTGGTTTATCCCATAATGAATCCTGAATAGATAACTGTCCCTGGTGTATAAATAACCTAAGGTGAATTACAGTGGTAATTCAGTTCCAATGAGCTTGTCTGAAACTTCAAAGCAACCCTAAGAACCCACTTTCACAGTCTTCAGGAAAAAAATAGATTGGCTCACAAATGACAAAAGACCGCCACAGGTGGTTTTCTCCTCCTCTTCGAACTATAAAACAATGCTGCACCTTATTTGTTCCACACTTTTACTCAAGAACCTGCAAGGACATGTTGATGGATCAGGCCAAGGTCTTTGCAAAAGGTGGAGTACAAAAATGAGAGCGAGAATAAAGGGGCTCTTAGAAAGTGACACACTGAAATCTTTTTGGGGAAAGGAAATGTAGAATATATGTTAAACAAAATAATACTCCTATTCATAGGGCAAGTCACATAATGACAGATTCCCTGTATAATGACACACTTTATATATTACGGAAATATATAGACTGATCAAAAATAAACATGTAAAATGTGGCATTCATTCCCCATCAAAAATAAAACAATTTCAAAAAGAGCAAAGCTATTTTTCTGAGATTAATACATCAAGAAAAACATTTTAAAGCATTGATCAAACAACAAAAGAAACCAAAGAAGTAAACACTGGTTTGCACTAAACATATTGCAATAAACAAATGCATTAACACCTTGTCCCAAATTCCTCTTTCCAAATCCCCCACGCTAAATCCTTTCTTGTGGTCCCTCTGTGTATCATTAACATCCCACCTTAGAATGCCCATATTCGTGACCCCCTAACTGACGAGTCATCCTAATCCACTGGCTTTAGCCTTCAGCTATCGAAACAAAAAACTACATAGGTGGCAATTCGTAATGACCTACAAATCGGAACATCTGAAAACCATGTTGGCGGCGTTGGATGATATGGTAGATTAACCACATCCTCCACAGGCCCAGACTGTGGATTATTCTATATAACAATGGAGAACGGGATGGTTATTTCATATCATGTGTGAAAGCTATGCTGATGAATGGCCCCTACTCAGTGTGACTGCTGGGTCACAAGGGCAAAACTAAGCAAACCCTGAAGGCCACCTCAGAGTTTAAGACGTGGATTTTGCCGGTGGTGCTTTTGCTGCTACCAGAAATGCCTTCAAGGTACAACAAATGCATAGGCCTTTAGTAAGGTCTGGGTGGCCCAGATATTCATGGTTGGTACCATGGACTCGGATCAACGGATCACATTCCAGTATCCTTAGGACATTGGCATATTTCCTCGCACTTCGTTGTCGTAATTAAGACATTGTAATCCGGATGCCTGCTCTATCTGCATGCTAAACCCACGTAGCATTTTTCCTCAGGACATAGGCAGTCTCCCAGCTTGCTTCACGCTTCTCGTGCTTCCTCTCCGCGGCAATGGAAAGACTACAACATGAAGGGAGGCTTGTTGATGTACAGAAAGGGGGCCCCATTTTCCAGTTCTTACTTGTCATGTAAGTCCAAGGGTGTCATCTTAAAGCAAAACACTCCATGCCTGTGTTGTTGTACACTAAGGAGCTTGGTGGCAGTTATTTGGCCAGGGCAGGATGTGACAGAAACAGCTCTATCTCATCGTTGCCGATGTTGAGCCCCTTTCCTGAAACCGGGGGGTCTCCCCAAGAAAAGAACTCTGTTTCACAGACTTAATTTCACGCATTCTAGTACATTTTAAGGGTGTGAATAAAATAAGAAGCAGACAGAAATCCAGTAAAAATCCAAAATCCAATCCGCAGTTTTTGGATTGGCTTTATTTTCTTCACGTGTCGCTAGTGAAGTGTGTAGCTAGTCCTAGCAGCATTGATAGAGTGCTGCATCATGCAGGCGTCTCATCGCATTGCGTTATGATTGAATAGCTACTACATATCAAACTATTAGACAATCCCTGTTCACAAGCCACGTCTTTACAAGCAAATATCAAATAAATACGGCTATTCTCCTAATTCGGGATATCTGCGGGAGAATGTTGTCTCCGGATGACTACCGGGATAGGACAGTGAAAACCAGGATTCTACCGGGAAAATCGGGAGGGTTGGCAAGCATGCTTTATCTATGATATCATTTCATGAAGCGCTCTCTCTTTTTAAGCCTATATCGAATTCCACATGTAGTAAGAGGGGATAGCCAAACATGTCGCTAAATTATTGGTCTGATTCCTTTTAACTTCCACCACCATCTTGTGGATGTGGGGATGATTGCTACATAGTGTAATTGAAGAGTAGATCAAAAGAAAAGAAGCAGAAGTGTTGGTCCCTAGTCCACAGAGCTGTGAGTATAGACCCGAGTGGTGCTGGGAAACGGAGTCCTGCAGATTATAGACTATAGGATCATCATTATGACAGTCATTGGTCGTGGAACAACCCTTCCTTACAGCTGACTGATCTCTGCGGATCGCTTGAGGATGTTGCCAAGATGGAAATATTCTAAGAATTTGTGTCACACTTGAAATGCATCCATTCATCATTGTAATCTGGATTGGTTACCCAGGACTATCTAGGCATATTTAAGTTACTTAATTTTAGATTGAGTCCATCACACACACACACACACACACACACACACACACACACACACACACACACACACACACACACACACACACACACACACACACACACACACACACACACACACACACACACACACACACACACACACACACACACACACACACACACACACACACAGACCATTGCTCAGCTCAGGTCTCTGATTGGTCCATACCCAGTGTGTCATTGATAGTGTGCAGATTCTATCAGGAGAGTTTGCTGCCCGGTCAGCAGTGTGCCTCCAAAGTACTGGATACCTTCCCCCCCCCCCACCACCACCACCACCATCACCGCAAGTCAGCCACATGATGGGGATAGGCACGGTGGCGGAGGTGGAGGAGGGCTCCAGATGTAGGCCACAGATAGATGCCGTAGCCCCCGTCCTGGCACACCTTCATCTTCCCAATGTCCTCCTCCTGTCACCCCATTCTTCAAGACCGTCCGAGCCATGGAGATTAATTACATGAGAGGAAGGGGCTTCTCAATGAAGTAAAGTACAATGGAAGGCAGCCCCAGTTCACAGGTCACAGTTGACGGATGTGCCACAGGACAAAGGGTGACGTAAATTATCAAGGGGATGTCTCTTGTCAGTTGTAAAGCCATATTCCAGCCATAAATACATAGCCATAACACAAGTCTTGAAGACTACAACAAGACAAATTGGGTTGTAAATGGCAGAGAGAGGAGGGGGAGAGAGAGAGAGCGAGAAGGGAATTTATGGGTCATATATTTTGAGTATGATGCGGGGAAAGAGTTGCAGAGTGTGCAGGTCTGTGTGTGTGTGTGTGTGTGTGTGTGTGTGTTCAGTTGGCGTGTCCAAGGCTGTGGAGTTGGAGGGGTCGTTTGGTATGTGAAGGCCGTGGTCTGGTGGCAACAGAGCAGCGATTTCTTGTGATGGCTGAAGAGGTGTTATCAGGCCGTCATTTGTGATGTCATTTCAGACGCTAAAGAGCGCGGCCAATGGTGCACTTTGTGGTGTGCCAATGGTCCCCCACCCCCCCCCCCCCCCCCACCCTGCTACGCCAGACTGGGGATACGGCTGGATGTGCTAGTGAAGGAGAGGAAAGAAGCGAGGGCTCGCTCTGCTGGTGAAGGAGTGGAGAGATGGAGAGATGAGAGATGTCTCAGGGAGTGCCCAGTGAAGGAAAGAAAGAAAGAATTGATCAAAGAAAGAAGGTAAATGGGGAAGAAATAAGCTAATAAAGAAAAAAAAGAACAAGAAAATAAAAGGAAGGCAAAAATAATTTAAGAAACCAAAAACGAAAGGGTGACACAAACACAGCTAAAACACGCACTCCACCAAAAGTTAAGTGTCTTTTCAATTCACTATCTTTATTTGCCTTCTTTAAATTACCCAGACTAAGACTGCACACACACTGTGATACGAAGCAGTGTCTGCATATCACTGTGTACAAACACTTTGTACTTTTGTCTCCACTTGCACATGGAAAAGTAAGACCCAGTACTCCTAGAACATGATTACACGTTTAATTCTAGCTTATGATTTTTAATTAGAGAACATGGATAATACAGGATATGGAACAAGTCGAGATACGGTTGGTTTGGAGGAAGGACCACACATTTTACAATATTAAATGTAGAAAATAGAAAATAGTCTGCTTTGGGTGCAGTATAAACCAGGTTAATTAACCATAGTATTTGAAGAATGACACATTCCGTTCACAGCAGAAAAAGTATCTTGCCCTGTTGTTGACCCTACATGGGGAATATACGTTTCTGTAGTGCTGCACCAACATGCATTTTTTTCAAATTTTCCCCCCTGTATGATTACATCCATGATGTAATGTGAGCATGTAGCATCCACCAACTACCCCCCTCCCTCCCCTTCCCTTCCAACCCTCCTCCCATTCACACTGATTCATAGCCTCCCCCTAATTCCCGCCCCATTTTTGCCAAAGGGGAAACTTCTGTCTGTGTACGTAATAAAGTGCAATCTTCTCGTGCTGTTTGCTTTACCGCACATCACATGGAATTCCCCCGTTATCTAAATCCAATAATTACTTAAACCTGGATGTCAAAACACTTTCCATTATTCTCAACCATCACTACCCCCTCAACCCCCCCGCCCCCCAGCCACTCATCACACACTGCTCCCTGCATCTTTGATCTTGATGCTACTACGCTACATCCACCACTTCACCTCCCTCCACCTTAAGTCACCCCACTGTCTAGATTGTAGCTCAGCTTTACTTGTCGGGATCCATTACATCAACAGTAACAGTAATGGAGTCTGTCCCGTAAGGACGCACAGGATGTGATACATCAGGATACATTGGTATCCCAATCGGATGGACAGGAAGTCCTTCCTCTGATCGTGGGACACTGATTTGCTGACATGGGTGGAAGAAAGTAACAGAGGGTTATGTTTCCTCGACAGCAGTCTTAGGCAGAGGGATTCTAGGCTTGCAGAAAACAACTGTTAACTGCTTTTTCCCAACCATGGGGCTCTTGAGTAAATAAGTATTTTATGATTAAAAAGAATTGGTTTAATATTGAGTGAACCCAGAAATGATGAAATATGCATCGATTTCTATCTTTCTTCAAATTATCAAATGTATTTAAACATTATTCCTGTCGCAACAACAGAGGGTTGTTTCCTGTGCATTCATCCAACTGTCAAATGCAAGTGGTGGGAAATCCCTGAAGGCATTCAGAACCTTTTAAGCCTCCTTTTTCTTTACTGTCCTGCGCCTCTTGTAAATGTAGCCACTGATGCATACAGCTGAACTAATACCACGACAAATGTGGCGTTTACTCTCTTAAAAAGAAAAGCTACTTATAGCCCATACAACGCCTACAAGGATCCAAATGTGACGACGTGCTCAATGCGGCGTTGAGGGGGGAGCTGCTTTGTATAGGAGCTTTCGAGTGTGTTGATCGCCATTTTTGTCAACCCCTTTGGGCTAATCTGGTCCCCCTGACGAGATCTCAGTGTATTTGTGTTTGAGTTACTTTACTTTTGTGCTTGTGCATAATTTTTTTGTCTTTCCTTTCCCATCCTTTGTGAGGCGAAAGAGTTGTTTTGGGGGGTAATTAAAGAACTGGCTTGCTAAGGGCTGAATAACTACTAAACGTAAAAGGGTTAAAGGGCACAGTGGGTCCACTCTGCGGACACAACGTTTTAGTGTGTCAAATAGTAATGGGGGGGGTTATGGTAGAATGTGCTGATGGTTACTGCATTGAATTGAGCCATCAAACATTACAATTTACAAATGAACACATTTTGAATCGAACAATGTTATCTATTATGCCTCACACTTAGTTAAGATTTGTCATTTTATTATTTAGATTTAGATGGAGCCTGAGTGCAATCAATAAAGAATGAAGTCTGTACACAAAAGTCCAGCACGACCAAGTCTATAAAAATACAACTGAGACAGAGTGCAGAGAAGATAGAGTTTGGATAATAAAATAACATGAATCCATGACTAAAGTAGTCACTACACTAGTCCCACTAGACTAGAGCCCCTAGTCTGTTTTCGTTCAGCAGCTCATATAATGAACCAGGAGGATCTACAGAGATTGCAGGTTTCCTCATTCCACATGTCCACCAGCGGTGTTTCACTTCATTGCTTCACTTAAGGCATTACAATCTTAATTGGACCAATCCAACATGTTTTCCCATGGCTTTAATCTGTTTACAATGCAGACACACAAACCCTAAGGGGCTGTTATGTCCTTGGTGCCCCGGGGAGGGGGGGATGGAGAGCGCGAGAGAGAGAGAGATTTGCAGCAATACCTGGAGTATTTGCTACTACCCCATGGTCTGCACAAAAACATTTACCAATAACTACAAACAATATAATTGCTACACCATACACAGGGTTATACATACAAATAAAATGTCAAATTTAAGATAGACAAATAGATGCACAGATTCACACCTCACCAATGATATCCTCCATCTTCGTCCCTGTTATTGCCGTCCAAAGTGGGGGTGGGGGCATGGGCGTGTGGTTGGGATAAGGGGCAGCAGTGGCTGTATTGGAACGAGGCCCCACTCCCCATGGAGTTAAGCGAGAACATTGTGATGATAATTAGAAGGTGAGCCAGTGGGGTACCATGTTCCTTCTGAGGAGAGAGAACTCCTCCTACGATGTGTCACTATGCCATGCATGCGCTTTGAAAATGCCTGAATGAATGAAGCGGTTGGTCAGGGAAAAAAGGAACAGCTGGTGGTTTCTGTTCCTCCAAGCATATTTGACAAATATTGTAGTGCAGTTTGCAGACTGGCTGGCTGGAGGTAATCTCTGCGTGTGTTCTGTGGATTGAATGGCGGGAGAGGTGCACTGAGGGGTTTTGTTCTTTTGATTTACTGGGACAAGGAATTCCATGTAAGCAGAATGAAAAGCGTCCACTAATATAAATGCAATCCAATCCCCTACTTGACAAAGATGAATGGTTGGCTATACAAGACTTTTAATCAAGGCTTAGAGTGTATCGTGTCCTGTGCCAGGGCAACACCGTGAATATCAAAATGAATGGTGGAACTTTTAGGTAATGGAATGACATCATCTGTCTGGAGGTTATGGCAAGGACACATCAAGAAATAATGTTGTAGTCAGTGAAAATGTGCTGATATTAGTTCAAGATTAAGCCCAGGCTTTGGTCTCAAGACCAACAAAAGTAACAGTAGTGGAGCCAATCCGTCACAAACAACAGCTCTGAGGAGGCTGGCTTCGAAGTGCATTTGAATCGGAATGTCTTGAGTCAATTGATCTTTTCTGCAACAAAGAAACTAAACAAGGGTTTGGTGTTCCAGCCCCCTGATTAGAAGAAGAAGAAGAAGAAGAAGTACTTCTCACTTTAGAAAGCAGGTCGTGTGTTTTGTTAACGCGTGATGCGGTGCGAATGCTACCTAACGTTGGTAGCTGTAACGTGGCCACGCAGCATTGGTAGCTGTAACGTGACCCCTCCTTTTCTTGGGCCCGACCAGCCCAGGAGCCCCTTCCATGGGGGCCGGCTTCCTCTGACATCAGCGGGGGCCCCCGCAGCCCTGGGAAATTGAGCATGTGAGCTTCCCCAGGTCATTAGGGAGAGGCTTGAAAAGACTGTCACCAGGAAGGAGATAAGCCGCGAGGGGCGCAGTAATAAGGCCCCGAATAATAGCCCTTCTGTGGAGAGCCACCGAGGACAGAGACCCGGGGATTAAAGACAGTCTGAAAAGGAGAAAGTCAATGGAGCTCCACGAAAATATGAACCGCAGCGCCACAGAAATGCGCTGAGACTTATCAGCATATGAGAGAGAGAGAGAGAGAGAGAGAGAGAGAGAGAGAGAGAGAGAGAGAGAGAGAGAGAGAGAGAGAGAGAGAGAGAGAGAGAGAGAGAGAGAGAGAGAGAGAGAGAGAGAGAGAGAGAGAGAGAGAGAGAGAGAGAGAGAGAGAGAGAGAGAGAGAGAGAGAGAGAGAGAGAGAGAGAGAGAGAGAGGACTGCCCTTCCAAAATAGGTATTTCTGCTGTGTTAGCATATGGTGTCTGCCAAATGTAGAGGAGCCAGTTTCCCCACCCAAATTCCCGTGCACTCTCTAACCCTGAAGTTGGAATCATACTGAAATATATCAATGAGCGTCTGTCTGTACCTGCGTATGCGTGTGTGTGTGTGTATGCATTCGTCTGTGTGTGTGCAGTACGAATGTGTGCATTTATTATCGCCGGGGCTGGAGTGGTGTTTAATCTAAAGGCAAATGTTACCGCTGTCAACAAGGCATTGTTCCTTGCTGTTGATCATTGTTGATAAGATGGCGGTGACCTCTCCTCACCCTTGGTCTGTCCACATCCAGTGAAAAGAGGGCCCCAGCACCTCTCTGGGGCCACCATGCCTACCGATTATCCCTCTCTGTTTGATTAAGGGCGTGACATCAATGGAAAGCCACAGCCGTAGAGTCTTGGTTCTCCAAACATGAACTTAAGCTCCTTGAGTGCTTATAGTCATTATTATAAAAGCAGTTGTTTAGTTAGAAAAGGATAGTGGTCAAATGAATGGCTTGTAAAATGCATGGTGAGAATGGTGACATCATTTATTGCGTTGTGTCATGCATGTCATCCGACTTCCTTTTGGGTTCTTATTAAATCCATTATTTCGTAGTACTTTTCGAAGTGTACTCCCTTCCTCGGGCTGCTAATGACTTTACAGACAAATAAAGAAAGTGTCAGTGTAGTGTCGAGTGTGGTAACGTGTGATTGACAGCTTGGATGACTCTGAGCTTGGCTGGGCTGTAACACAACACCACTGCAGCCAAGGCTGGCTTCAGATCAGGGGATGAAGTTAAGAGGAAAGTCCAGAAAGGCTCTTAATCTGTCAAAAGATGTTATTTTTATGTAAGACTATACAAACGTATCAATGATGGTTGGGGTTTCCGTTCATTCACCCATTGGTTGAGTCAATGATGTATTAATCGTGTGTGATTGATGAAATGCCAAGTAATTAAGCTGTTCCCTTTGTGCTGCACACTATCAAAATCAATTTCCAATCTCTCCGCAGTGCTCCGCAGCTCCTCATAATGTGAGCCACATTGTCAGCGGCTGGGAAGCCTAATATGAAGCAGACCCGAGAGGCTAGTCCCAGGTGGACCTGCAGGGGATCAACAGGGCTCCATCTGGGCTGAGCTTACAGGGGGCAGGATAGTCTAGTGGTGGTTGAGGTGTTGGGACTCACAGCTGAGAGGTTCTAGGTTCCATCCCTATGACCACAGTCGACCTTTAGGCATCCTCGAGGAAGATGGCCTAACCTGCCGCCTACTCATTATAGACCTGTGTCAATTAGCAGTGCTAAGTGACTAAATAGGTGATAGGAAATAGCTAACACTTCGCCACACACCTTAATTAATGGTTCAACTAATTGACTTAAAATGAATCTCCGGTAACACTTGATAATAACGTTCAGTCGTAAGTCATTTAGTTAATGATGAACTAATCATTAAGAAAACATTAATTGATAAGCCTTTAGTTAATAAATAACTGATTAAATGATTAAAACATTAATAAACATTTGTAGATGATTAATAAGAGTAATAATAATTATGTTAAAGGGCCCCTATTTGACCACCAGTTAGGATGTTGATTATCCATTACAAGCCATGTTAAATCTTACCCTCTAGTGACACCACAAGTGAGAGTGTCCACCGAGATGTATGATGGATAGATCAGCCTACCAGGTGGTACAGTCCACAGTATAGGCTGGTAGGCTGAGCACTTGTGTACATTCATCGTTAACTAAAGGTTGATAAAGGAATTATGAACGTTATTATAAAGTGTTACCTGCGTAGTACCTTGTGAGGACTTGCGATGTCCCCACTTGCTTCCTGGAGGTTTTGCGGCGGTCACACTCATGCACCCCTAAAACCATTACTCCAAACTACTCCGACCTCAGCCTCAGCACAATTAAAGCCTGGCACAAAAAACACTCTGCCGCAACACCCCCCCCCCCCCCCCCCCCACCCATCCTCCCCTCCCTAATGTTTACCGGCCCCTCCCCCTCCAACGCCGGCCGCCACATTGTCTCCCCAATCACTGTCAACGTCGACCGCCACCACCGCGCACACCGGCCAACTCAAGCCCAGCCCTACCACCACCCCCTGGCCGACCCAGGGGCTCCGGGGGCTCGTCCGTCCATTGTGTGTTCTGTCGGCCGGACCCTGGGCGCTGCAGCTGAGCGACGGGCAGCAGAGTTCCCTGCTCACCCTCAGCGGGGGAGACTCTTGACTCTGGCTCGCTCCGGGTCAATCCCCTAACCTAGCTCCCCACCCACCCACCCCACCCCCACCCCTCGCCTTCACCCTCCCTTCCTC